>JAUIMM010001231.1:600000-761108 GCA_031769625.1 Taudactylus pleione
TGCGTTTAAGAGAAAAGAGCAAATGCTCGTTTTAGACCAAAATGCATTGAAACCAATTGAAACAAAAGGGTATACTTTGTGATATCTCCTCTTGTAGCAAACACAGACAGCTCAAAATTTCACAGATTGTGTTGAAGACCAAGACCCACAAATGTGATGTGAAATGGTTTTTCTCCCAAGTTGTGTTTAACAGAAAACAGCAAATGCTCCTTTTAGGTCAAGATACATTGAAACCAATGGAAACTACAAAAAGCGTAATATTTGTGATATCTCCTCTTGTAGCAAACACAGACAGCACAAAATTTCACAGATTGTGTTGAAGACCAAGACCCACAAATGTGATGTGAAATTGTTTTTCTCCCATGTTGCGTTTAAGAGAAAAGAGCAAATGCTCATTTTAGACCAAAATGCATTGAAACCAATGGAAACAAAATCGTATACTTTGTGAAATCTCCTTTTGTAGCAAACACAGACAGCTCAAAATTTCACAGATTGTGTTGAAGACCAAGTCCCACAAATGTGATGTGAAATGTTTTTTCTCCCATGTTGCGTTTAAGAGAAAACAACAAATGCTCATTTAAGTCCAAAATGCAATGAAACCAATGGAAACAACAAAAGCGCATACTTTGTGATATCTCCTCTTGTAGCAAACACAGACAGCTCAAAATTTCACAGATTGTGTTGAAGACCAAGACCCACAAATGTGATGTCAAATTGTTTTTCTCCCATGTTGCGTTTAAGAGAAAACAGCAAATGCTTTTTTAAGGCCAAAATGCATTGAAACCAATGAAAACAACAAAAGCACATACTTTGTGATATCTCCTCTTGTAGCAAACACAGACAGCTCAAAATTTCACAGATTGTGTTGAAGACCAAGACCCACAAATGTGATGTGAAATGGTTTTTCACCCATGTTGCGTTTTAAGAAAAAACAACAAATGCTCATTTAAGTCCAAAATGCATTGAAACCAATGGAAACAACAAAAGCGCCTACTTTGTGATATCTCCTCTTGTAGCAAACACAGACAGCTCAAAATTTCACAGATTATGTTGAAGACCAAGACCCACAAATGTGATGTGAAATGGTTTTTCTCCCATGTTGCTTTTAAGAGAAAACAGCAAATGCTCATTTTAGGCCAAAATGCTTTGAAACCAATGTAAACAACAATAATGCATACTTTGTGATAACTACTCTTGCAGCAAACACAGACAGCTCAAAATTTCACAGATTGTGTTGAAGACAAAGACCCACAAATGTGATGTGAAATGGTTTTTCTCCCATGTTGCGTTTAAGAGAAAAGAGCAAATGCTTGTTTTAGACCAAAATGTATTGAAACCAATGGAAACAAAAGCGTATAGTTTGTGATATCTCCTCTTGTAGCAAACACAGACAGCTCAAAATTTCACGGATTGTGTTGAAGACCAAGACCCACAAATGTGATGTCAAATTGTTTTTCTCCGATGTTGCGTTTAAGAGAAAACAGCAAATGCTTTTTTAAGGCCAAAATGCATTGAAACCAATGGAAACAACAAAAGCGCATACTTTGTGATATCTCCTCTTGTAGCAAACACAGACAGCTCAAAATTTCAGAGATTATGTTGATGACCAAGACCCACAAATGTGATGTCAAATTGTTTTTCTCCCATGTTGCATTTAAGAGAAAACAGCAAATGCTTTTTTAAGGCCAAAATGCATTGAAACCAATGGAAACAACAAAATCGCATACTTTGTGATATCTCCTCTTGTAGCAAACACAGACAGCTCAAAATTTTAGAGATTGTGTTGAAGACCAAGACCCTCAAATGTGATGTGAAATGGTTTTTCTCCCATGTTGCATTTAAGAGAAAACAACAAATGCTCATTTAAGTCCAAAATGCATTGAAACCAATGGAAACAACAAAAGCGCATACTTTGTGATATCTCCTCTTGTAGCAAACACAGACAGCTCAAAATTTCACAGATTGTGTTGAAGACCAAGACCCACAAACGTTATGTGAAATGGTTTTTCTCCCATGTTGTGTTTAACAGAAAACAGCAAATGCTCATTTTACGCCAAAATGCATTGAAACCAATGGAAACAACAAAAGCGCATACTTTGTGATATCTCCTCTTGTAGCAAACACAGACAGCTCAAAATTTCAGAGATTGTGTTGAAGACCAAGACCCTCAAATGTGATGTGAAATGGTTTTTCTCCCATGTTGCATTTAAGAGAAAACAGCAAATGCTCGTTTTAGGCCAAAATGCTTTGAAACCAATGGAAACAACAAAAGCGCATACTTTGTGATATCTCCTCTTGTAGCAAACACAGACAGCTCAAAATTTCACAGATTGTGTTGAAGACCAAGACCCACAAATGTGATGTGAAATGGTTTTTCTCCCAAGTTGTGTTTAACAGAAAACAGCAAATGCTCATTTTAGGTCAAAATACATTGAAACCAATGGAAACTACAAAAAGCGTAATATTTGTGATATCTCCTCTTGTAGCATACACACACACAGCACAAAATTTCACAGATTGTGTTGAAGATCAAGTCCCACAAATGTGATGTGAATGTTTTTTCTCCCATGTTGCGTTTAAGAGAAAACAACAAATGCTCATTTAAGTCCAAAATGCAATGAAACCAATGGAAACAACAAAAGCGCATACTTTGTGATATCTCCTCTTGTAGCAAACACAGACAGCTCAAAATTTCACAGATTGTGTTGAAGACCAAGACCCACAAATGTGATGTCAAATTGTTTTTCTCCCATGTTGCATTTAAGAGAAAACAGCAAATGGTTTTTTAAGGCCAAAATGCATTGAAACCAATGGAAACAACAAAAGCGCATACTTTGTGATATCTCCTCTTGTAGCAAACACAGACAGCTCAAAATTTCACAGATTCTGTTGAAGACCAAGACCCACAAATGTGATGTGAAATGGTTTTTCTCCCATGTTGCTTTTAAGAGAAAACAGCAAATGCTCATTTTAGGCCAAAATGCTTTGAAATCAATGGAAACAACAATAATGCATACTTTGTGATAACTCCTCTTGCAGCAAACACAGACAGCTCAAAATTTCACAGATTGTGTTGAAGACCAAGTCCCTCAAATGTGATGTGAAATGGTTTTTCTCCCATGTTGCATTTAAGAGAAAACAACAAATGCTCATTTTAGGCCAAAATGCATTGAAACCAATGGAAACAACAAAAGCGCATACTTTGTGATATCTCCTCTTGTAGCAAACACAGACAGCTCAAAATTTCAGAGATTGTGTTGAAGACCAAGACCCACAAATGTGATGTGAAATTGTTTTTCTCCCATGTTGCATTTAAGAGAAAACAGCAAATGCTCGTTTTAGGCCAAAATTCTTTGAAACCAATGGAAACAACAAAAGCGCATACTTTGTGATATCTCCTCTTGTAGCAAACACAGACAGCTCAAAATTTCACAGATTGTGTTGAAGACCAAGACCCACAAATGTGATGTGAAATGGTCTTTCTCCCATGTTGCGTTTAAGAGAAAAGAGCAATTGCTCGTTTTAGACCAAAATGCATTGAAACCAATTGAAACAAAAGGGTATACTTTGTGATATCTCCTCTTGTAGCAAACACAGACAGCTCAAAATTTCAGAGATTGTGTTGAAGACCAAGACCCTCAAATGTGATGTGAAATGGTTTTTCTCCCATGTTGAATTTAAGAGAAAACAGCAAATGCTCGTTTTAGGCCAAAATGCTTTGAAACCAATGGAAACAACAAAAGCGCATACTTTGTGATATCTCCTCTTGTAGCAAACACAGACAGCTCAAAATTTCACAGATTGTGTTGAAGACCAAGACCCACAAATGTGATGTGAAATGGTTTCTCTCCCAAGTTGTGTTTAACAGAAAACAGCAAATGCTCATTTTAGGTCAAAATACATTGAAACCAATGGAAACTACAAAAAGCGTAATATTTGTGATATCTCCTCTTGTAGCAAACACAGACAGCACAAAATTTCACAGATTGTGTTGAAGACCAAGACCCACAAATGTGATGTGAAATTGTTTTTCTCCCATGTTGCGTTTAAGAGAAAAGAGCAAATGCTCGTTTTAGACCAAAATGCATTGAAACCAATGGAAACAAAAGCGTATAGTTTGTGAAATCTCCTTTTGTATCAAACACAGACAGCTCAAAATTTCACAGATTGTGTTGAAGATCAAGTCCCACAAATGTGATGTGAAATGTTTTTTCTCCCATGTTGCGTTTAAGAGAAAACAACAAATGCTCATTTAAGTCCAAAATGCAATGAAACCAATGGAAACAACAAAAGCGCATACTTTGTGATATCTCCTCTTGTAGCAAACACAGACAGCTCAAAATTTCACAGATTCTGTTGAAGACCAAGACCCACAAATGTGATGTGAAATGGTTTTTCTCCCATGTTGCTTTTAAGAGAAAACAGCAAATGCTCATTTTAGGCCAAAATGCTTTGAAATCAATGTAAACAACAATAATGCATACTTTGTGATAACTCCTCTTGCAGCAAACACAGACAGCTCAAAATTTCACAGATTGTGTTGAAGACCAAGACCCACAAATGTGATGTGAAATGGTTTTTCTCCCATGTTGCGTTTAAGAGAAAAGAGCAAATGCTTGTTTTAGATCAAAATGTATTGAAACCAATGTTAACAAAAGCGTATAGTTTGTGATATCTCCTCTTGTAGCAAACACAGACAGCTCAAAATTTCATGGATTGTGTTGAAGACCAAGACCCACAAATGTGATGTCAAATTGTTTTTCTCCAATGTTGCATTTAAGAGAAAACAGCAAATGCTTTTTTAAGGCCAAAATGCATTGAAACCAATGGAAACAACAAAAGCGCATACTTTGTGATATCTCCTCTTGTAGCAAACACAGACAGCTCAAAATTTCAGAGATTGTTTTGAAGACCAAGACCCACAAATGTGATGTCAAATTGTTTTTCTCCCATGTTGCATTTAAGAGAAAACAGCAAATGCTTTTTTAAGGCCAAAATGCATTGAAACCAATGGAAACAACAAAAGTGCATACTATGTGATATCTCCTCTTGTAGCAAACACAGACAGCTCAAAATTTCAGAGATTGTGTTGAAGACCAAGTCCCTCAAATGTGATGTGAAATGGTTTTTCTCCCATGTTGCATTTAAGAGAAAACAACAAATGCTCATTTAAGTCCAAAATGCATTGAAACCAATGGAAACAACAAAAGCGCATACTTTGTGATATCTCCTCTTGTAGCAAACACAGACAGCTCAAAATTTCACAGATTGTGTTGAAGACCAAGACCCACAAACGTTATGTGAAATGGTTTTTCTCCCATGTTGTGTTTAACAGAAAACAGCAAATGCTCATTTTAGGCCAAAATGCATTGAAACCAATGGAAACAACAAAAGCACATACATTGTGATATCTCCTCTTGTAGCAAACACAGACAGCTCAAAATTTCAGAGATTGTGTTGAAGACCAAGACCCTCAAATGTGATGTGAAATGGTTTTTCTCCCATGTTGCATTTAAGAGAAAACAGCAAATGCTCGTTTTAGGCCAAAATGCTTCGAAACCAATGGAAACAACAAAAGCGCATACTTTGTGATATCTCCTCTTGTAGCAAACACAGACAGCTCAAAATTTCACAGATTGTGTTGAAGACCAAGACCCACAAATGTGATGTCAAATTGTTTTTCTCCCATGTTGCATTTAAGAGAAAACAGCAAATGCTTTTTTAAGGCCAAAATGCATTGAAACCAATGGAAACAACAAAATCGCATACTTTGTGATATCTCCTCTTGTAGCAAACACAGACAGCTCAAAATTTTAGAGATTGTGTTGAAGACCAAGACCCTCAAATGTGATGTGAAATGGTTTTTCTCCCATGTTGCATTTAAGAGAAAACAACAAATGCTCATTTAAGTCCAAAATGCATTGAAACCAATGGAAACAACAAAAGCGCATACTTTGTGATATCTCCTCTTGTAGCAAACACAGACAGCTCAAAATTTCACAGATTGTGTTGAAGACCAAGACCCACAAACGTTATGTGAAATGGTTTTTCTCCCATGTTGTGTTTAACAGAAAACAGCAAATGCTCATTTTACGCCAAAATGCATTGAAACCAATGGAAACAACAAAAGCGCATACTTTGTGATATCTCCTCTTGTAGCAAACACAGACAGCTCAAAATTTCACAGATTGTGTTGAAGACCAAGACCCTCAAATGTGATGTGAAATGGTTTTTCTCCCATGTTGCATTTAAGAGAAAACAGCAAATGCTCGTTTTAGGCCAAAATGCTTTGAAACCAATGGAAACAACAGAAGCGCATACTTTGTGATATCTCCTCTTGTAGCAAACACAGACAGCTCAAAATTTCACAGATTGTGTTGAAGACCAAGACCCACAAATGTGATGTGAAATGGTTTTTCTCCCAAGTTGTGTTTAACAGAAAACAGCAAATGCTCATTTTAGGTCAAAATACATTGAAACCAATGGAAACTACAAAAAGCGTAATATTTGTGATATCTCCTCTTGTAGCAAACACAGACAGCACAAAATTTCACAGATTGTGTTGAAGACCAAGACCCACAAATGTGATGTGAAATTGTTTTTCTCCCATGTTGCGTTTAAGAGAAAAGAGCAAATGCTCGTTTTAGACCAAAATGCATTGAAACCAATGGAAACAAAAGCGTATAGTTTGTGAAATCTCCTTTTGTAGCAAGCACAGACAGCTCAAAATTTCACAGATTGTGTTGAAGATCAAGTCCCACAAATGTGATGTGAAATGTTTTTTCTCCCATGTTGCGTTTAAGAGAAAACAACAAATGCTCATTTAAGTCCAAAATGCAATGAAACCAATGGAAACAACAAAAGCGCATACTTTGTGATATCTCCTCTTGTAGCAAACACAGACAGCTCAAAATTTCACAGATTGTGTTGAAGACCAAGACCCACAAATGTGATGTCAAATTGTTTTTCTCCCATGTTGCGTTTAAGAGAAAACAGCAAATGGTTTTTTAAGGCCAAAATGCATTGAAACCAATGGAAACAACAAAAGCGCATACTTTGTGATATCTCCTCTTGTAGCAAACACAGACAGCTCAAAATTTCATAGATTCTGTTGAAGACCAAGACCCACAAATGTGATGTGAAATGGTTTTTCTCCCATGTTGCTTTTAAGAGAAAACAGCAAATGCTCATTTTAGGCCAAAATGCTTTGAAATCAATGTAAACAACAATAATGCATACTTTGTGATAACTCCTCTTGCAGCAAACACAGACAGCTCAAAATTTCACAGATTGTGTTGAAGACCAAGTCCCTCAAATGTGATGTGAAATGGTTTTTCTCCCATGTTGCATTTAAGAGAAAACAACAAATGCTCATTTAAGTCCAAAATGCATTGAAACCAATGGAAACAACAAAAGCGCATACTTTGTGATATCTCCTCTTGTAGCAAACACAGACAGCTCAAAATTTCACAGATTGTGTTGAAGACCAAGACCCACAAACGTTATGTGAAATGGTTTTTCTCCCATGTTGTGTTTAACAGAAAACAGCAAATGCTCATTTTAGGCCAAAATGCATTGAAACCAATGGAAACAACAAAAGCGCATACTTTGTGATATCTCCTCTTGTAGCAAACACAGACAGCTCAAAATTTCAGAGATTGTGTTGAAGACCAAGACCCTCAAATGTGATGTGAAATGGTTTTTCTCCCATGTTGCATTTAAGAGAAAACAGCAAATGCTCGTTTTAGGCCAAAATGCTTTGAAACCAATGGAAACAACAAAAGCGCATACTTTGTGATATCTCCTCTTGTAGCAAACACAGACAGCTCAAAATTTCACAGATTGTGTTGAAGACCAAGACCCACAAATGTGATGTGAAATGGTCCTTCTCCCATGTTGCGTTTAAGAGAAAAGAGCAATTGCTCGTTTTAGACCAAAATGCATTGAAACCAATTGAAACAAAAGGGTATACTTTGTGATATCTCCTCTTGTAGCAAACACAGACAGCTCAAAATTTCACAGATTGTGTTGAAGACCAAGACCCACAAACGTTATGTGAAATGGTTTTTCTCCCATGTTGTGTTTAACAGAAAACAGCAAATGCTCATTTTACGCCAAAATGCATTGAAACCAATGGAAACAACAAAAGCGCATACTTTGTGATATCTCCTCTTGTAGCAAACACAGACAGCTCAAAATTTCAGAGATTGTGTTGAAGACCAAGACCCTCAAATGTGATGTGAAATGGTTTTTCTCCCATGTTGCATTTAAGAGAAAACAGCAAATGCTCGTTTTAGGCCAAAATGCTTTGAAACCAATGGAAACAACAAAAGCGCATACTTTGTGATATCTCCTCTTGTAGCAAACACAGACAGCTCAAAATTTCACAGATTGTGTTGAAGACCAAGACCCACAAATGTGATGTGAAATGGTTTTTCTCCCAAGTTGTGTTTAACAGAAAACAGCAAATGCTCATTTTAGGTCAAAATACATTGAAACCAATGGAAACTACAAAAAGCGTAATATTTGTGATATCTCCTCTTGTAGCAAACACAGACAGCACAAAATTTCACAGATTGTGTTGAAGACCAATACCCACAAATGTGATGTGAAATTATTTTTCTCCCATGTTGCGTTTAAGAGAAAAGAGCAAATGCTCGTTTTAGACCAAAATGCATTGAAACCAATGGAAACAAAAGCGTATAGTTTGTGAAATCTCCTTTTGTAGCAAACACAGACAGCTCAACATTTCACAGATTGTGTTGAAGATCAAGTCCCACAAATGTGATGTGAAATGTTTTTTCTCCCATGTTGCATTTAAGAGAAAACAACAAATGCTCATTTAAGTCCAAAATGCAATGAAACCAATGGAAACAACAAAAGCGCATACTTTGTGATATCTCCTCTTGTAGCAAACACAGACAGCTCAAAATTTCACAGATTCTGTTGAAGACCAAGACCCACAAATGTGATGTGAAATGGTTTTTCTCCCATGTTGCTTTTAAGAGAAAACAGCAAATGCTCATTTTAGGCCAAAATGCTTTGAAATCAATGTAAACAACAATAATGCATACTTTGTGATAACTCCTCTTGCAGCAAACACAGACAGCTCAAAATTTCACAGATTGTGTTGAAGACCAAGACCCACAAATGTGATGTGAAATGGTTTTTCTCCCATGTTGCGTTTAAGAGAAAAGAGCAAATGCTTGTTTTAGACCAAAATGTATTGAAACCAATGGAAACAAAAGCGTATAGTTTGTGATATCTATTCTTGTAGCAAACACAGACAGCTCAAAATTTCATGGATTGTGTTGAAGACCAAGACCCACAAATGTGATGTCAAATTGTTTTTCTCCAATGTTGCATTTAAGAGCAAACAGCAAATGCTTTTTTAAGGCCAAAATGCATTGAAACCAATGGAAACAACAAAAGCGCATACTTTGTGATATCTCCTCTTGTAGCAAACACAGACAGCTCAAAATTTCAGAGATTGTGTTGAAGACCAAGACCCACAAATGTGATGTCAAATTGTTTTTCTCCCATGTTGCATTTAAGAGAAAACAGCAAATGCTTTTTTAAGGCCAAAATGCATTGAAACCAATGGAAACAACAAAAGCGCATACTTTGTGATATCTCCTCTTGTAGCAAACACAGACAGCTCAAAATTTCAGAGATTGTGTTGAAGACCAAGTCCCTCAAATGTGATGTGAAATTGTTTTTCTCCCATGTTGCATTTAAGAGAAAACAACAAATGCTCATTTAAGTCCAAAATGCATTGAAACCAATGAAAACAACAAAAGCGCATACTTTGTGATATCTCCTCTTGTAGCAAACACAGACAGCTCAAAATTTCACAGATTGTGTTGAAGACCAAGACCCACAAACGTTATGTGAAATGGTTTTTCTCCCATGTTGTGTTTAACAGAAAACAGCAAATGCTCATTTTAGGCCAAAATGCATTGAAACCAATGGAAACAACAAAAGCACATACTTTGTGATATCTCCTCTTGTAGCAAACACAGACAGCTCAAAATTTCAGAGATTGTGTTGAAGACCAAGACCCTCAAATGTGATGTGAAATGGTTTTTCTCCCATGTTGCATTTAAGAGAAAACAGCAAATGCTCGTTTTAGGCCAAAATGCTTTGAAACCAATGGAAACAACAAAAGCACATACTTTGTGATATCTCCTCTTGTAGCAAACACAGACAGCTCAAAATTTCACAGATTGTGTTGAAGACCAAGACCCACAAATGTGATGTGAAATGGTTTTTCTCCCATGTTGCTTTTAGGAGAAAACAGCAAATGCTCATTTTAGGCCAAAATGCTTTGAAATCAATGTAAACAACAATAATGCATACTTTGTGATAACTCCTCTTGCAGCAAACACAGACAGCTCAAAATTTCACAGATTGTGTTGAAGACCAAGACCCACAAATGTGATGTGAAATGGTTTTTCTCCCATGTTGCGTTTAAGAGAAAAGAGCAAATGCTTGTTTTAGACCAAAATGTATTGAAACCAATGGAAACAAAAGTGTATAGTTTGTGATATCTCCTCTTGTAGCAAACACAGACAGCTCAAAATTTCACGGATTGTGTTGAAGACCAAGACCCACAAATTTGATGTCAAATTGTTTTTCTCCAATGTTGCGTTTAAGAGAAAACAGCAAATGCTTTTTTAAGGCCAAAATGCATTGAAACCAATGGAAACAACAAAAGCGCATACTTTGTGATATCTCCTCTTGTAGCAAACACAGACAGCTCAAAATTTCAGAGATTGTGTTGAAGACCAAGACCCACAAATGTGATGTCAAATTGTTTTTCTCCCATGTTGCATTTAAGAGAAAACAGCAAATGCTTTTTTAAGGCCAAAATGCATTGAAACCAATGGAAACAACAAAAGCGCATACTTTGTGATATCTCCTCTTGTAGCAAACACACAGCTCAAAATTTCAGAGATTGTGTTGAAGACCAAGTCCCTCAAATGTGATGTGAAATGGTTTTTCTCCCATGTTGCATTTAAGAGAAAACAACAAATGCTCATTTAAGTCCAAAATGCATTGAAACCAATGGAAACAACAAAAGCGCATACTTTGTGATATCTCCTCTTGTAGCAAACACAGACAGCTCAAAATTTCACAGATTGTGTTGAAGACCAAGACCCACAAACGTTATGTGAAATGGTTTTTCTCCCATGTTGTGTTTAACAGAAAACAGCAAATGCTCATTTTAGGCCAAAATGCATTGAAACCAATGGAATCAACAAAAGCGCATACTTTGTGATATCTGCTCTTGTAGCAAACACAGACAGCTCAAAATTTCAGAGATTGTGTTGAAGACCAAGACCCTCAAATTTGATGTGAAATGGTTTTTCTCCCATGTTGCTTTTAAGAGAAAACAGCAAATGCTCGTTTTAGGCCAAAATGCATTGAAAACAATGTAAACAACAATAATGCATACTTTGTGATAACTCCTCTTGTAGCAAACACAGACAGCTCAAAATTTCACAGATTGTGTTGAAGACCAAGACCCACAAATGTTATGTGAAATGGTTTTTCTCCCATGTTGCATTTAAGAGAAAAGAGCAAATGCTTGTTTTAGACCAAAATGTATTGAAACCAATGGAAACAAAAACGTATAGTTTGTGATATCTCCTCTTGTAGCAAACACAGACAGCTCAAAATTTCACGGATTGTGTTGAAGACCAAGACCCACAAATGTGATGTCAAATTGTTTTTCTCCAATGTTGCGTTTAAGAGAAAACAGCAAATGCTTTTTTAAGGCCAAAATGCATTGAAACCAATGGAAACAACAAAAGCGCATACTTTGTGATATCTCCTCTTGTAGCAAACACAGACAGCTCAAAATTTGAGAGATTGTGTTGAAGACCAAGACCCACAAATGTGATGTCAAATTGTTTTTCTCCCATGTTGCATTTAAGAGAAAACAGCAAATGCTTTTTTAAGGCCAAAATGCATTGAAACCAATGGAAACAACAAAAGCGCATACTTTGTGATATCTCCTCTTGTAGCAAACACAGACAGCAAAAAATTTCACAGATTGTGTTGAAGACCAAGACCCTCAAATGTGATGTGAAATGGTTTTTCTCCCATGTTGCATTTAAGAGAAAACAACAAATGCTCATTTAAGTCCAAAATGCATTGAAACCAATGGAAACAACAAAAGCGCATACTTTGTGATATCTCCTCTTGTAGCAAACACAGACAGCTCAAAATTTCACAGATTGTGTTGAAGACCAAGACCCACAAACGTTATGTGAAATGGTTTTTCTCCCATGTTGTGTTTAACAGAAAACAGCAAATGCTCATTTTAGGCCAAAATGCATTGAAACCAATGGAAACAACAAAAGCGCATACTTTGTGATATCTCCTCTTGTAGCAAACACAGACAGCTCAAAATTTCACAGATTGTGTTGAAGACCAAGACCCACAAACGTTATGTGAAATGGTTTTTCTCCCATGTTGTGTTTAACAGAAAACAGCAAATGCTCATTTTAGGCCAAAATGCATTGAAACCAATGGAAACAACAAAAGCGCATACTTTGTGATATCTCCTCTTGTAGCAAACACAGACAGCTCAAAATTTCACAGATTGTGTTGAAGACCAAGACCCTCAAATGTGATGTGAAATGGTTTTTCTCCCATGTTGCATTTAAGAGAAAACAGCAAATGCTCGTTTTAGGCCAAAATGCTTTGAAACCAATGGAAACAACAAAAGTGCATACTTTGTGATATCTCCTCTTGTAGCAAACACAGACAGCTCAAAATTTCACAGATTGTGTTGAAGACCAAGACCCACAAATGTGATGTGAAATGGTCTTTCTCCCATGTTGCATTTAAGAGAAAAGAGCAATGCTCGTTTTAGACCAATATGCATTGAAACCAATTGAAACAAAAGGGTATACTTTGTGATATCTCCTCTTGTAGCAAACACAGACAGCTCAAAATTTCACAGATTGTGTTGAAGACCAAGACCCACAAATGTGATGTGAAATGGTTTTTCTCCCAAGTTGTGTTTAACAGAAAACAGCAAATGCTCATTTTAGGTCAAAATACATTGAAACCAATGGAAACTACAAAAAGCGTAATATTTGTGATATCTCCTCTTGTAGCAAACACAGACAGCACAAAATTTCACAGATTGTGTTGAAGACCAAGACCCACAAATGTGATGTGAAATTGTATTTCTCCCATGTTGCGTTTAAGAGAAAAGAGCAAATGCTCGTTTTAGACCAAAATGCATTGAAACCTATGGAAACAAAAGCGTATTCTTTTTGAAATCTCCTCTTGTAGCAAACACAGACAGCACAAAATTTCACAGATTGTGTTGAAGACCAAGTCCCACAAATGTGATGTGAAATGTTTTTTCTCCCATGTTGCGTTTAAGAGAAAACAACAAATGCTCATTTAAGTCCAAAATGCAATGAAACCAATGGAAACAACAAAAGCGCATACTTTGTGATATCTCCTCTTGTAGCAAACACAGACAGCTCAAAATTTCACAGATTGTGTTGAAGACCAAGACCCACAAATGTGATGTCAAATGGTTTTTCTCCCATGTTGCGTTTAAGAGAAAAGAGCAAATGCTTGTTTTAGACCAAAATGTATTGAAACCAATGGAAACAAAAGTGTATAGTTTGTGATATCTCCTCTTGTAGCAAACACAGACAGCTCAAAATTTCACGGATTGTGTTGAAGACCAAGACCCACAAATGTGATGTCAAATTGTTTTTCTCCAATGTTGCGTTTAAGAGAAAACAGTAATTGCTTTTTTAAGGCCAAAATGCATTGAAACCAATGGAAACAACAAAAGCGCATACTTTGTGATATCTCCTCTTGTAGCAAACACAGACAGCTCAAAATTTCAGAGATTGTGTTGAAGACCAAGACCCACAAATGTGATGTCAAATTGTTTTTCTCCCATGTTGCATTTAAGAGAAAACAGCAAATGCTTTTTTAAGGCCAAAATGCATTGAAACCAATGGAAACAACAAAAGCGCATACTTTGTGATATCTCCTCTTGTAGCAAACACAGACAGCTCAAAATTTCAGAGATTGTGTTGAAGACCAAGTCCCTCAAATGTGATGTGAAATGGTTTTTCTCCCATGTTGCATTTAAGAGAAAACAACAAATGCTCATTTAAGTCCAAAATGCATTGAAACCAATGGAAACAACAAAAGCGCATACTTTGTGATATCTCCTCTTGTAGCAAACACAGACAGCTCAAAATTTCACAGATTGTGTTGAAGACCAAGACCCACAAACGTTATGTGAAATGGTTTTTCTCCCATGTTGTGTTTAACAGAAAACAGCAAATGCTCATTTTAGGCCAAAATGCATTGAAACCAATGGAAACAACAAAAGCGCATACTTTGTGATATCTGCTCTTGTAGCAAACACAGACAGCTCAAAATTTCAGAGATTGTGTTGAAGACCAAGACCCTCAAATTTGATGTGAAATGGTTTTTCTCCCATGTTGCTTTTAAGAGAAAACAGCAAATGCTCGTTTTAGGCCAAAATGCATTGAAAACAATGTAAACAACAATAATGCATACTTTGTGATAACTCCTCTTGTAGCAAACACAGACAGCTCAAAATTTCACAGATTGTGTTGAAGACCAAGACCCACAAATGTTATGTGAAATGGTTTTTCTCCCATGTTGCGTTTAAGAGAAAAGAGCAAATGCTTGTTTTAGACCAAAATGTATTGAAACCAATGGAAACAAAAGCGTATAGTTTGTGATATCTATTCTTGTAGCAAACACAGACAGCTCAAAATTTCATGGATTGTGTTGAAGACCAAGACCCACAAATGTGATGTCAAATTGTTTTTCTCCAATGTTGCATTTAAGAGCAAACAGCAAATGCTTTTTTAAGGCCAAAATGCATTGAAACCAATGGAAACAGCAAAAGCGCATACTTTGTGATATCTCCTCTTGTAGCAAACACAGACAGCTCAAAATTTCAGAGATTGTGTTGAAGACCAAGACCCACAAATGTGATGTCAAATTGTTTTTCTCCCATGTTGCATTTAAGAGAAAACAGCAAATGCTTTTTTAAGGCCAAAATGCATTGAAACCAATGGAAACAACAAAAGCGCATACTTTGTGATATCTCCTCTTGTAGCAAACACAGACAGCTCAAAATTTCAGAGATTGTGTTGAAGACCAAGTCCCTCAAATGTGATGTGAAATTGTTTTTCTCCCATGTTGCATTTAAGAGAAAACAACAAATGCTCATTTAAGTCCAAAATGCATTGAAACCAATGGAAACAACAAAAGCGCATACTTTGTGATATCTCCTCTTGTAGCAAACACAGACAGCTCAAAATTTCACAGATTGTGTTGAAGACCAAGACCCACAAACGTTATGTGAAATGGTTTTTCTCCCATGTTGTGTTTAACAGAAAACAGCAAATGCTCATTTTAGGCCAAAATGCATTGAAACCAATGGAAACAACAAAAGCACATACTTTGTGATATCTCCTCTTGTAGCAAACACAGACAGCTCAAAATTTCAGAGATTGTGTTGAAGACCAAGACCCTCAAATGTGATGTGAAATGGTTTTTCTCCCATGTTGCATTTAAGAGAAAACAGCAAATGCTCGTTTTAGGCCAAAATGCTTTGAAACCAATGGAAACAACAAAAGCACATACTTTGTGATATCTCCTCTTGTAGCAAACACAGACAGCTCAAAATTTCACAGATTGTGTTGAAGACCAAGACCCACAAATGTGATGTGAAATGGTTTTTCTCCCATGTTGCTTTTAGGAGAAAACAGCAAATGCTCATTTTAGGCCAAAATGCTTTGAAATCAATGTAAACAACAATAATGCATACTTTGTGATAACTCCTCTTGCAGCAAACACAGACAGCTCAAAATTTCACAGATTGTGTTGAAGACCAAGACCCACAAATGTGATGTGAAATGGTTTTTCTCCCATGTTGCGTTTAAGAGAAAAGAGCAAATGCTTGTTTTAGACCAAAATGTATTGAAACCAATGGAAACAAAAGTGTATAGTTTGTGATATCTCCTCTTGTAGCAAACACAGACAGCTCAAAATTTCACGGATTGTGTTGAAGACCAAGACCCACAAATTTGATGTCAAATTGTTTTTCTCCAATGTTGCGTTTAAGAGAAAACAGCAAATGCTTTTTTAAGGCCAAAATGCATTGAAACCAATGGAAACAACAAAAGCGCATACTTTGTGATATCTCCTCTTGTAGCAAACACAGACAGCTCAAAATTTCAGAGATTGTGTTGAAGACCAAGACCCACAAATGTGATGTCAAATTGTTTTTCTCCCATGTTGCATTTAAGAGAAAACAGCAAATGCTTTTTTAAGGCCAAAATGCATTGAAACCAATGGAAACAACAAAAGCGCATACTTTGTGATATCTCCTCTTGTAGCAAACACACAGCTCAAAATTTCAGAGATTGTGTTGAAGACCAAGTCCCTCAAATGTGATGTGAAATGGTTTTTCTCCCATGTTGCATTTAAGAGAAAACAACAAATGCTCATTTAAGTCCAAAATGCATTGAAACCAATGGAAACAACAAAAGCGCATACTTTGTGATATCTCCTCTTGTAGCAAACACAGACAGCTCAAAATTTCACAGATTGTGTTGAAGACCAAGACCCACAAACGTTATGTGAAATGGTTTTTCTCCCATGTTGTGTTTAACAGAAAACAGCAAATGCTCATTTTAGGCCAAAATGCATTGAAACCAATGGAATCAACAAAAGCGCATACTTTGTGATATCTGCTCTTGTAGCAAACACAGACAGCTCAAAATTTCAGAGATTGTGTTGAAGACCAAGACCCTCAAATTTGATGTGAAATGGTTTTTCTCCCATGTTGCTTTTAAGAGAAAACAGCAAATGCTCGTTTTAGGCCAAAATGCATTGAAAACAATGTAAACAACAATAATGCATACTTTGTGATAACTCCTCTTGTAGCAAACACAGACAGCTCAAAATTTCACAGATTGTGTTGAAGACCAAGACCCACAAATGTTATGTGAAATGGTTTTTCTCCCATGTTGCATTTAAGAGAAAAGAGCAAATGCTTGTTTTAGAACAAAATGTATTGAAACCAATGGAAACAAAAACGTATAGTTTGTGATATCTCCTCTTGTAGCAAACACAGACAGCTCAAAATTTCACGGATTGTGTTGAAGACCAAGACCCACAAATGTGATGTCAAATTGTTTTTCTCCAATGTTGCGTTTAAGAGAAAACAGCAAATGCTTTTTTAAGGCCAAAATGCATTGAAACCAATGGAAACAACAAAAGCGCATACTTTGTGATATCTCCTCTTGTAGCAAACACAGACAGCTCAAAATTTGAGAGATTGTGTTGAAGACCAAGACCCACAAATGTGATGTCAAATTGTTTTTCTCCCATGTTGCATTTAAGAGAAAACAGCAAATGCTTTTTTAAGGCCAAAATGCATTGAAACCAATGGAAACAACAAAAGCGCATACTTTGTGATATCTCCTCTTGTAGCAAACACAGACAGCAAAAAATTTCACAGATTGTGTTGAAGACCAAGACCCTCAAATGTGATGTGAAATGGTTTTTCTCCCATGTTGCATTTAAGAGAAAACAACAAATGCTCATTTAAGTCCAAAATGCATTGAAACCAATGGAAACAACAAAAGCGCATACTTTGTGATATCTCCTCTTGTAGCAAACACAGACAGCTCAAAATTTCACAGATTGTGTTGAAGACCAAGACCCACAAACGTTATGTGAAATGGTTTTTCTCCCATGTTGTGTT
Source organism: Taudactylus pleione (assembly GCA_031769625.1). NCBI lineage: Eukaryota > Metazoa > Chordata > Amphibia > Anura > Myobatrachidae > Taudactylus > Taudactylus pleione. Next base: position 617,804 of record JAUIMM010001231.1, read on the forward strand.
TAACAGAAAACAGCAAATGCTCATTTTAGGCCAAAATGCATTGAAACCAATGGAAACAACAAAAGCGCATACTTTGTGATATCTCCTCTTGTAGCAAACACAGACAGCTGAAAATTTCACAGATTGTGTTGAAGACCAAGACCCTCAAATGTGATGTGAAATGGTTTTTCTCCCATGTTGCATTTAAGAGAAAACAGCAAATGCTCGTTTTAGGCCAAAATGCTTTGAAACCAATGGAAACAACAAAAGTGCATACTTTGTGATATCTCCTCTTGTAGCAAACACAGACAGCTCAAAATTTCACAGATTGTGTTGAAGACCAAGACCCACAAATGTGATGTGAAATGGTCTTTCTCCCATGTTGCATTTAAGAGAAAAGAGCAATGCTCGTTTTAGACCAATATGCATTGAAACCAATTGAAACAAAAGGGTATACTTTGTGACATCTCCTCTTGTAGCAAACACAGACAGCTCAAAATTTCACAGATTGTGTTGAAGACCAAGACCCACAAATGTGATGTGAAATGGTTTTTCTCCCAAGTTGTGTTTAACAGAAAACAGCAAATGCTCATTTTAGGTCAAAATACATTGAAACCAATGGAAACTACAAAAAGCGTAATATTTGTGATATCTCCTCTTGTAGCAAACACAGACAGCACAAAATTTCACAGATTGTGTTGAAGACCAAGACCCACAAATGTGATGTGAAATTGTATTTCTCCCATGTTGCGTTTAAGAGAAAAGAGCAAATGCTCGTTTTAGACCAAAATGCATTGAAACCTATGGAAACAAAAGCGTATTCTTTTTGAAATCTCCTCTTGTAGCAAACACAGACAGCACAAAATTTCACAGATTGTGTTGAAGACCAAGTCCCACAAATGTGATGTGAAATGGTTTTTCTCCCATGTTGCGTTTAAGAGAAAACAACAAATGCTCATTTAAGTCCAAAATGCAATGAAACCAATGGAAACAACAAAAGCGCATACTTTGTGATATCTCCTCTTGTAGCAAACACAGACAGCTCAAAATTTCACAGATTGTGTTGAAGACCAAGACCCACAAATGTGATGTCAAATGGTTTTTCTCCCATGTTGCGTTTAAGAGAAAAGAGCAAATGCTTGTTTTAGACCAAAATGTATTGAAACCAATGGAAACAAAAGTGTATAGTTTGTGATATCTCCTCTTGTAGCAAACACAGACAGCTCAAAATTTCACGGATTGTGTTGAAGACCAAGACCCACAAATGTGATGTCAAATTGTTTTTCTCCAATGTTGCGTTTAAGAGAAAACAGTAATTGCTTTTTTAAGGCCAAAATGCATTGAAACCAATGGAAACAACAAAAGCGCATACTTTGTGATATCTCCTCTTGTAGCAAACACAGACAGCTCAAAATTTCAGAGATTGTGTTGAAGACCAAGACCCACAAATGTGATGTCAAATTGTTTTTCTCCCATGTTGCATTTAAGAGAAAACAGCAAATGCTTTTTTAAGGCCAAAATGCATTGAAACCAATGGAAACAACAAAAGCGCATACTTTGTGATATCTCCTCTTGTAGCAAACACAGACAGCTCAAAATTTCAGAGATTGTGTTGAAGACCAAGTCCCTCAAATGTGATGTGAAATGGTTTTTCTCCCATGTTGCATTTAAGAGAAAACAACAAATGCTCATTTAAGTCCAAAATGCATTGAAACCAATGGAAACAACAAAAGTGCATACTTTGTGATATCTCCTCTTGTAGCAAACACAGACAGCTCAAAATTTCACAGATTGTGTTGAAGACCAAGACCCACAAACGTTATGTGAAATGGTTTTTCTCCCATGTTGTGTTTAACAGAAAACAGCAAATGCTCATTTTAGGCCAAAATGCATTGAAACCAATGGAAACAACAAAAGCGCATACTTTGTGATATCTGCTCTTGTAGCAAACACAGACAGCTCAAAATTTCAGAGATTGTGTTGAAGACCAAGACCCTCAAATTTGATGTGAAATGGTTTTTCTCCCATGTTGCTTTTAAGAGAAAACAGCAAATGCTCGTTTTAGGCCAAAATGCATTGAAAACAATGTAAACAACAATAATGCATACTTTGTGATAACTCCTCTTGTAGCAAACACAGACAGCTCAAAATTTCACAGATTGTGTTGAAGACCAAGACCCACAAATGTTATGTGAAATGGTTTTTCTCCCATGTTGCATTTAAGAGAAAAGAGCAAATGCTTGTTTTAGACCAAAATGTATTGAAACCAATGGAAACAAAAACGTATAGTTTGTGATATCTCCTCTTGTAGCAAACACAGACAGCTCAAAATTTCACGGATTGTGTTGAAGACCAAGACCCACAAATGTGATGTCAAATTGTTTTTCTCCAATGTTGCGTTTAAGAGAAAACAGCAAATGCTTTTTTAAGGCCAAAATGCATTGAAACCAATGGAAACAACAAAAGCGCATACTTTGTAATATCTCCTCTTGTAGCAAACACAGACAGCTCAAAATTTCAGAGATTGTGTTGAAGACCAAGACCCACAAATGTGATGTCAAATTGTTTTTCTCCCATGTTGCATTTAAGAGAAAACAGCAAATGCTTTTTTAAGGCCAAAATGCATTGAAACCAATGGAAACAACAAAAGCGCATACTTTGTGATATCTCCTCTTGTAGCAAACACAGACAGCAAAAAATTTCAGAGATTGTGTTGAAGACCAAGACCCTCAAATGTGATGTGAAATGGTTTTTCTCCCATGTTGCATTTAAGAGAAAACAACAAATGCTCATTTAAGTCCAAAATGCATTGAAACCAATGGAAACAACAAAAGCGCATACTTTGTGATATCTCCTCTTGTAGCAAACACAGACAGCTCAAAATTTCACAGATTGTGTTGAAGACCAAGACCCACAAACGTTATGTGAAATGGTTTTTCTCCCATGTTGTGTTTAACAGAAAACAGCAAATGCTCATTTTAGGCCAAAATGCATTGAAACCAATGGAAACAACAAAAGCGCATACTTTGTGATATCTCCTCTTGTAGCAAACACAGACAGCTCAAAATTTCAGAGATTGTGTTGAAGACCAAGACCCTCAAATGTGATGTGAAATGGTTTTTCTCCCATGTTGCATTTAAGAGAAAACAGCAAATGCTCGTTTTAGGCCAAAATGCTTTGAAACCAATGGAAACAACAAAAGTGCATACTTTGTGATATCTCCTCTTGTAGCAAACACAGACAGCTCAAAATTTCACAGATTGTGTTGAAGACCAAGACCCACAAATGTGATGTGAAATGGTCTTTCTCCCATGTTGTGTTTAAGAGAAAAGAGCAATGCTCGTTTTAGACCAAAATGCATTGAAACCAATTGAAACAAAAGGGTATACTTTGTGATATCTCCTCTTGTAGCAAACACAGACAGCTCAAAATTTCACAGATTGTTTTGAAGACCAAGACCCACAAATGTGATGTGAAATGGTTTTTCTCCCAAGTTGTGTTTAACAGAAAACAGCAAATGCTCATTTTAGGTCAAAATACATTGAAACCAATGGAAACTACAAAAAGCGTAATATTTGTGATATCTCCTCTTGTAGCAAACACAGACAGCACAAAATTTCACAGATTGTGTTGAAGACCAAGACCCACAAATGTGATGTGAAATTGTTTTTCTCCCATGTTGCGTTTAAGAGAAAAGAGCAAATGCTCGTTTTAGACCAAAATGCATTGAAACCAATGGAAACAAAAGCGTATACTTTTTGAAATCTCCTCTTGTAGCAAACACAGACAGCACAAAATTTCACAGATTGTGTTGAAGACCAAGTCCCACAATTGTGATGTGAAATGGTTTTTCTCCCATGTTGCGTTTAAGAGAAAACAACAAATGCTCATTTAAGTCCAAAATGCATTGAAACCAATGGAAACAACAAAAGCGCATACTTTGTGATATCTCCTCTTGTAGCAAACACAGACAGCTCAAAATTTCACAGATTGTGTTGAAGACCAAGACCCACAAATGTGATGTCAAATTGTTTTTCTCCCATGTTGCGTTTAAGAGAAAACAGCAAATGCTCAGTTTAGGCCAAAATGCATTGAAACCAATGGAAACAACAAAAGCGCATACTTTGTGATATCTCCTCTTGTAGCAAACACAGACAGCTCAAAATTTCAGAGATTGTGTTGAAGACCAAGACCCTCAAATGTGATGTGAAATGGTTTTTCTCCCATGTTGCATTTAAGAGAAAACAGCAAATGCTCGTTTTAGGCCAAAATGCTTTGAAACCAATGGAAACAACAAAAGTGCATACTTTGTGATATCTCCTCTTGTAGCAAACACAGACAGCTCAAAATTTCACAGATTGTGTTGAAGACCAAGACCCACAAATGTGATGTGAAATGGTCTTTCTCCCATGTTGCGTTTAAGAGAAAAGAGCAATGCTCGTTTTAGACCAAAATGCATTGAAACCAATTGAAACAAAAGGGTATACTTTGTGATATCTCCTCTTGTAGCAAACACAGACAGCTCAAAATTTCACAGATTGTGTTGAAGACCAAGACCCACAAATGTGATGTGAAATGGTTTTTCTCCCAAGTTGTGTTTAACAGAAAACAGCAAATGCTCATTTTAGGTCAAAATACATTGAAACCAATGGAAACTAAAAAAAGCGTAATATTTGTGATATCTCCTCTTGTAGCAAACACAGACAGCACAAAATTTCACAGATGGTGTTGAAGACCAAGACCCACAAATGTGATGTGAAATTGTTTTTCTCCCATGTTGCGTTTAAGAGAAAAGAGCAAATGCTCATTTTAGACCAAAATGCATTGAAACCAATGGAAACAACAAAAGCGCATACTTTGTGATATCTCCTCTTGTAGCAAACACAGACAGCTCAAAATTTCACAGATTGTGTTGAAGACCAAGACCCACAAACGTTATGTGAAATGGTTTTTCTCCCATGTTGTGTTTAACAGAAAACAGCAAATGCTCATTTTAGGCCAAAATGCATTGAAACCAATGGAAACAACAAAAGCGCATACTTTGTGATATCTCCTCTTGTAGCAAACACAGACAGCTCAAAATTTCAGAGATTGTGTTGAAGACCAAGACCCTCAAATGTGATGTGAAATGGTTTTTCTCCCATGTTGCATTTAAGAGAAAACAGCAAATGCTCGTTTTAGGCCAAAATGCTTTGAAACCAATGGAAACAACAAAAGTGCATACTTTGTGATATCTCCTCTTGTAGCAAACACAGACAGCTCAAAATTTCACAGATTGTGTTGAAGACCAAGACCCACAAATGTGATGTGAAATGGTCTTTCTCCCATGTTGCGTTTAAGAGAAAAGAGCAATGCTCGTTTTAGACCAAAATGCATTGAAACCAATTGAAACAAAAGGGTATACTTTGTGATATCTCCTCTTGTAGCAAACACAGACAGCTCAAAATTTCACAGATTGTTTTGAAGACCAAGACCCACAAATGTGATGTGAAATGGTTTTTCTCCCAAGTTGTGTTTAACAGAAAACAGCAAATGCTCATTTTAGGTCAAAATACATTGAAACCAATGGAAACTACAAAAAGCGTAATATTTGTGATATCTCCTCTTGTAGCAAACACAGACAGCACAAAATTTCACAGATTGTGTTGAAGACCAAGACCCACAAATGTGATGTGAAATGGTTTTTCTCCCATGTTGCGTTTAAGAGAAAAGAGCAAATGCTCGTTTTAGACCAAAATGCATTGAAACCAATGGAAACAAAAGCGTATACTTTTTGAAATCTCCTCTTGTAGCAAACACAGACAGCACAAAATTTCACAGATTGTGTTGAAGACCAAGTCCCACAATTGTGATGTGAAATGGTTTTTCTCCCATGTTGCGTTTAAGAGAAAACAACAAATGCTCATTTAAGTCCAAAATGCAATGAAACCAATGGAAACAACAAAAGCGCATACTTTGTGATATCTCCTCTTGTAGCAAACACAGACAGCTCAAAATTTCAGAGATTGTGTTGAAGACCAAGACCCACAAATGTGATGTCAAATTGTTTTTCTCCCATGTTGCGTTTAAGAGAAAACAGCAAATGCTTTTTTAAGGCCAAAATGCATTGAAACCAATGGAAACAACAAAAGCGCATACTTTGTGATATCTCCTCTTGTAGCAAACACAGACAGCTCAAAATTTCACAGATTGTGTTGAAGACCAAGACCCACAAACGTTATGTGAAATGGTTTTTCTCCCATGTTGTGTTTAACAGAAAACAGCAAATGCTCATTTTAGGCCAAAATGCATTGAAACCAATGGAAACAACAAAAGCGCATACTTTGTGATATCTCCTCTTGTAGCAAACACAGACAGCTCAAAATTTCAGAGATTGTGTTGAAGACCAAGACCCTCAAATGTGATGTGAAATGGTTTTTCTCCCATGTTGCATTTAAGAGAAAACAGCAAATGCTCGTTTTAGGCCAAAATGCTTTGAAACCAATGGAAACAACAAAAGTGCATACTTTGTGATATCTCCTCTTGTAGCAAACACAGACAGCTCAAAATTTCACAGATTGTGTTGAAGACCAAGACCCACAAATGTGATGTGAAATGGTCTTTCTCCCATGTTGCATTTAAGAGAAAAGAGCAATGCTCGTTTTAGACCAAAATGCATTGAAACCAATTGAAACAAAAGGGTATACTTTGTGATATCTCCTCTTGTAGCAAACACAGACAGCTCAAAATTTCACAGATTGTGTTGAAGACCAAGACCCACAAATGTGATGTGAAATGGTTTTTCTCCCAAGTTGTGTTTAACAGAAAACAGCAAATGCTCATTTTAGGTCAAAATACATTGAAACCAATGGAAACTACAAAAAGCGTAATATTTGTGATATCTCCTCTTGTAGCAAACACAGACAGCACAAAATTTCACAGATGGTGTTGAAGACCAAGACCCACAAATGTGATGTGAAATTGTTTTTCTCCCATGTTGCGTTTAAGAGAAAAGAGCAAATGCTCATTTTAGACCAAAATGCATTGAAACCAATGGAAACAAAAGCGTATACTTTTTGAAATCTCCTCTTGTAGCAAACACAGACAGCACAAAATTTCACAGATTGTGTTGAAGACCAAGTCCCACAAATGTGATGTGAAATGGTTTTTCTCCCATGTTGCGTTTAAGAGAAAACAACAAATGCTCATTTAAGTCCAAAATGCAATGAAACCAATGGAAACAACAAAAGCGCATACTTTGTGATATCTCCTCTTGTAGCAAACACAGACAGCTCAAAATTTCACAGATTGTGTTGAAGACCAAGACCCACAAATGTGATGTCAAATTGTTTTTCTCCCATGTTGCGTTTAAGAGAAAACAGCAAATGCTTTTTTAAGGCCAAAATGCATTGAAACCAATGGAAACAACAAAAGCGCATACTTTGTGATATCTCCTCTTGTAGCAAACACAGACAGCTCAAAATTTCACAGATTGTGTTGAAGACCAAGACCCACAAATGTGATGTGAAATGGTTTTTCACCCATGTTGCGTTTTAAGAAAAAACAACAAATGTTCATTTAAGTCCAAAAGGCATTGAAACCAATGGAAACAACAAAAGCGCCTACTTTGTGATATCTCCTCTTGTAGCAAACACAGACAGCTCAAAATTTCACAGATTGTGTTGAAGACCAAGACCCACAAATGTGATGTGAAATGGTTTTTCTCCCATGTTGCGTTTAAGAGAAAAGAGCAAATGCTTGTTTTAGACCAAAATGTATTGAAACCAATGGAAACAAAAGTGTATAGTTTGTGATATCTCCTCTTGTAGCAAACACAGACAGCTCAAAATTTCACGGATTGTGTTGAAGACCAAGACCTAAAAAATGTGATGTCAAATTGTTTTTCTCCAATGTTGCGTTTAAGAGAAAACAGTAAATGCTTTTTTAAGGCCAAAATGCATTGAAACCAATGGAAACAACAAAAGCGCATACTTTGTGATATCTCCTCTTGTAGCAAACACAGACAGCTCAAAATTTCAGAGATTGTGTTGAAGACCAAGACCCACAAATGTGATGTCAAATTGTTTTTCTCCCATGTTGCATTTAAGAGAAAACAGCAAATGCTTTTTTAAGGCCAAAATGCATTGAAACCAATGGAAACAACAAAAGCGCATACTTTGTGATATCTCCTCTTGTAGCAAACACAGACAGCTCAAAATTTCAGAGATTGTGTTGAAGACCAAGTCCCTCAAATGTGATGTGAAATGGTTTTGCTCCCATGTTGCATTTAAGAGAAAACAACAAATGCTCATTTATGTCCAAAATGCATTGAAACCAATGGAAACAACAAAAGCGCATACTTTGTGATATCTCCTCTTGTAGCAAACACAGACAGCTCAAAATTTCACAGATTGTGTTGAAGACCAAGACCCACAAATGTGATGTCAAATTGTTTTTCTCCCATGTTGCGTTTAAGAGAAAACAGCAAATGCTCATTTTAGGCCAAAATGCATTGAAACCAATGGAAACAACAAAAGCGCATACTTTGTGATATCTCCTCTTGTAGCAAACACAGACAGCTCAAAATTTCAGAGATTGTGTTGAAGACCAAGACCCTCAAATGTGATGTGAAATGGTTTTTCTCCCATGTTGCATTTAAGAGAAAACAGCAAATGCTCGTTTTAGGCCAAAATGCTTTGAAACCAATGGAAACAACAAAAGTGCATACTTTGTGATATCTCCTCTTGTAGCAAACACAGACAGCTCAAAATTTCACAGATTGTGTTGAAGACCAAGACCCACAAATGTGATGTGAAATGGTCTTTCTCCCATGTTGCGTTTAAGAGAAAAGAGCAATGCTCGTTTTAGACCAAAATGCATTGAAACCAATTGAAACAAAAGGGTATACTTTGTGATATCTCCTCTTGTAGCAAACACAGACAGCTCAAAATTTCACAGATTGTGTTGAAGACCAAGACCCACAAATGTGATGTGAAATGGTTTTTCTCCCAAGTTGTGTTTAACAGAAAACAGCAAATGCTCATTTTAGGTCAAAATACATTGAAACCAATGGAAACTAAAAAAAGCGTAATATTTGTGATATCTCCTCTTGTAGCAAACACAGACAGCACAAAATTTCACAGATGGTGTTGAAGACCAAGACCCACAAATGTGATGTGAAATTGTTTTTCTCCCATGTTGCGTTTAAGAGAAAAGAGCAAATGCTCATTTTAGACCAAAATGCATTGAAACCAATGGAAACAACAAAAGCGCATACTTTGTGATATCTCCTCTTGTAGCAAACACAGACAGCTCAAAATTTCACAGATTGTGTTGAAGACCAAGACCCACAAACGTTATGTGAAATGGTTTTTCTCCCATGTTGTGTTTAACAGAAAACAGCAAATGCTCATTTTAGGCCAAAATGCATTGAAACCAATGGAAACAACAAAAGCGCATACTTTGTGATATCTCCTCTTGTAGCAAACACAGACAGCTCAAAATTTCAGAGATTGTGTTGAAGACCAAGACCCTCAAATGTGATGTGAAATGGTTTTTCTCCCATGTTGCATTTAAGAGAAAACAGCAAATGCTCGTTTTAGGCCAAAATGCTTTGAAACCAATGGAAACAACAAAAGTGCATACTTTGTGATATCTCCTCTTGTAGCAAACACAGACAGCTCAAAATTTCACAGATTGTGTTGAAGACCAAGACCCACAAATGTGATGTGAAATGGTCTTTCTCCCATGTTGCGTTTAAGAGAAAAGAGCAATGCTCGTTTTAGACCAAAATGCATTGAAACCAATTGAAACAAAAGGGTATACTTTGTGATATCTCCTCTTGTAGCAAACACAGACAGCTCAAAATTTCACAGATTGTGTTGAAGACCAAGACCCACAAATGTGATGTGAAATGGTTTTTCTCCCAAGTTGTGTTTAACAGAAAACAGCAAATGCTCATTTTAGGTCAAAATACATTGAAACCAATGGAAACTACAAAAAGCGTAATATTTGTGATATCTCCTCTTGTAGCAAACACAGACAGCACAAAATTTCACAGATGGTGTTGAAGACCAAGACCCACAAATGTGATGTGAAATTGTTTTTCTCCCATGTTGCGTTTAAGAGAAAAGAGCAAATGCTCATTTTAGACCAAAATGCATTGAAACCAATGGAAACAAAAGCGTATACTTTTTGAAATCTCCTCTTGTAGCAAACACAGACAGCACAAAATTTCACAGATTGTGTTGAAGACCAAGTCCCACAAATGTGATGTGAAATGGTTTTTCTCCCATGTTGCGTTTAAGAGAAAACAACAAATGCTCATTTAAGTCCAAAATGCAATGAAACCAATGGAAACAACAAAAGCGCATACTTTGTGATATCTCCTCTTGTAGCAAACACAGACAGCTCAAAATTTCACAGATTGTGTTGAAGACCAAGACCCACAAATGTGATGTCAAATTGTTTTTCTCCCATGTTGCGTTTAAGAGAAAACAGCAAATGCTTTTTTAAGGCCAAAATGCATTGAAACCAATGGAAACAACAAAAGCGCATACTTTGTGATATCTCCTCTTGTAGCAAACACAGACAGCTCAAAATTTCACAGATTGTGTTGAAGACCAAGACCCACAAATGTGATGTGAAATGGTTTTTCACCCATGTTGCGTTTTAAGAAAAAACAACAAATGTTCATTTAAGTCCAAAAGGCATTGAAACCAATGGAAACAACAAAAGCGCCTACTTTGTGATATCTCCTCTTGTAGCAAACACAGACAGCTCAAAATTTCACAGATTGTGTTGAAGACCAAGACCCACAAATGTGATGTGAAATGGTTTTTCTCCCATGTTGCGTTTAAGAGAAAAGAGCAAATGCTTGTTTTAGACCAAAATGTATTGAAACCAATGGAAACAAAAGTGTATAGTTTGTGATATCTCCTCTTGTAGCAAACACAGACAGCTCAAAATTTCACGGATTGTGTTGAAGACCAAGACCCAAAAAATGTGATGTCAAATTGTTTTTCTCCAATGTTGCGTTTAAGAGAAAACAGTAAATGCTTTTTTAAGGCCAAAATGCATTGAAACCAATGGAAACAACAAAAGCGCATACTTTGTGATATCTCCTCTTGTAGCAAACACAGACAGCTCAAAATTTCAGAGATTGTGTTGAAGACCAAGACCCACAAATGTGATGTCAAATTGTTTTTCTCCCATGTTGCATTTAAGAGAAAACAGCAAATGCTTTTTTAAGGCCAAAATGCATTGAAACCAATGGAAACAACAAAAGCGCATACTTTGTGATATCTCCTCTTGTAGCAAACACAGACAGCTCAAAATTTCAGAGATTGTGTTGAAGACCAAGTCCCTCAAATGTGATGTGAAATAGTTTTGCTCCCATGTTGCATTTAAGAGAAAACAACAAATGCTCATTTATGTCCAAAATGCATTGAAACCAATGGAAACAACAAAAGCGCATACTTTGTGATATCTCCTCTTGTAGCAAACACAGACAGCTCAAAATTTCACAGATTGTGTTGAAGACAAAGACCCACAAACGTTATGTGAAATGGTTTTTCTCCCATGTTGTGTTTAACAGAAAACAGCAAATGCTCATTTTAGGCCAAAATGCATTGAAACCAATGGAAACAACAAAAGCGCATACTTTGTGATATCTGCTCTTGTAGCAAACACAGACAGCTCAAAATTTCAGAGATTGTGTTGAAGACCAAGACCCTCAAATTTGATGTGAAATGGTTTTTCTCCCATGTTGCTTTTAAGATAAAACAGCAAATGCTCGTTTTAGGCCAAAATGCATTGAAAACAATGTAAACAACAATAATGCATACTTTGTGATAACTCCTCTTGTAGCAAACACAGACAGCTCAAAATTTCACAGATTGTGTTGAAGACCAAGACCCACAAATGTTATGTGAAATGGTTTTTCTCCCATGTTGCATTTAAGAGAAAAGAGCAAATGCTTGTTTTAGACCAAAATGTATTGAAACCAATGGAAACAAAAACGTATAGTTTGTGATATCTCCTCTTGTAGCAAACACAGACAGCTCAAAATTTCACGGATTGTGTTGAAGACCAAGACCCACAAATGTGATGTCAAATTGTTTTTCTCCAATGTTGCGTTTAAGAGAAAACAGCAAATGCTTTTTTAAGGCCAAAATGCATTGAAACCAATGGAAACAACAAAAGCGCATACTTTGTAATATCTCCTCTTGTAGCAAACACAGACAGCTCAAAATTTCAGAGATTGTGTTGAAGACCAAGACCCACAAATGTGATGTCAAATTGTTTTTCTCCCATGTTGCATTTAAGAGAAAACAGCAAATGCTTTTTTAAGGCCAAAATGCATTGAAACCAATGGAAACAACAAAAGCGCATACTTTGTGATATCTCCTCTTGTAGCAAACACAGACAGCTCAAAATTTCACAGATTGTGTTGAAGACCAAGACCCACAAACGTTATGTGAAATGGTTTTTCTCCCATGTTGTGTTTAACAGAAAACAGCAAATGCTCATTTTAGGCCAAAATGCATTGAAACCAATGGAAACAACAAAAGCGCATACTTTGTGATATCTCCTCTTGTAGCAAACACAGACAGCTCAAAATTTCAGAGATTGTGTTGAAGACCAAGACCCTCAAATGTGATGTGAAATGGTTTTTCTCCCATGTTGCATTTAAGAGAAAACAGCAAATGCTCGTTTTAGGCCAAAATGCTTTGAAACCAATGGAAACAACAAAAGTGCATACTTTGTGATATCTCCTCTTGTAGCAAACACAGACAGCTCAAAATTTCACAGATTGTGTTGAAGACCAAGACCCACAAATGTGATGTGAAATGGTCTTTCTCCCATGTTGCGTTTAAGAGAAAAGAGCAATGCTCGTTTTAGACCAAAATGCATTGAAACCAATTGAAACAAAAGGGTATACTTTGTGATATCTCCTCTTGTAGCAAACACAGACAGCTCAAAATTTCACAGATTGTGTTGAAGACCAAGACCCACAAATGTGATGTGAAATGGTTTTTCTCCCAAGTTGTGTTTAACAGAAAACAGCAAATGCTCATTTTAGGTCAAAATACATTGAAACCAATGGAAACTACAAAAAGCGTAATATTTGTGATATCTCCTCTTGTAGCAAACACAGACAGCACAAAATTTCACAGATGGTGTTGAAGACCAAGACCCACAAATGTGATGTGAAATTGTTTTTCTCCCATGTTGCGTTTAAGAGAAAAGAGCAAATGCTCATTTTAGACCAAAATGCATTGAAACCAATGGAAACAAAAGCGTATACTTTTTGAAATCTCCTCTTGTAGCAAACACAGACAGCACAAAATTTCACAGATTGTGTTGAAGACCAAGTCCCACAAATGTGATGTGAAATGGTTTTTCTCCCATGTTGCGTTTAAGAGAAAACAACAAATGCTCATTTAAGTCCAAAATGCAATGAAACCAATGGAAACAACAAAAGCGCATACTTTGTGATATCTCCTCTTGTAGCAAACACAGACAGCTCAAAATTTCACAGATTGTGTTGAAGACCAAGACCCACAAATGTGATGTCAAATTGTTTTTCTCCCATGTTGCGTTTAAGAGAAAACAGCAAATGCTTTTTTAAGGCCAAAATGCATTGAAACCAATGGAAACAACAAAAGCGCATACTTTGTGATATCTCCTCTTGTAGCAAACACAGACAGCTCAAAATTTCACAGATTGTGTTGAAGACCAAGACCCACAAACGTTATGTGAAATGGTTTTTCTCCCATGTTGTGTTTAACAGAAAACAGCAAATGCTCATTTTAGGCCAAAATGCATTGAAACCAATGGAAACAACAAAAGCGCATACTTTGTGATATCTCCTCTTGTAGCAAACACAGACAGCTCAAAATTTCAGAGATTGTGTTGAAGACCAAGACCCTCAAATGTGATGTGAAATGGTTTTTCTCCCATGTTGCATTTAAGAGAAAACAGCAAATGCTCGTTTTAGGCCAAAATGCTTTGAAACCAATGGAAACAACAAAAGTGCATACTTTGTGATATCTCCTCTTGTAGCAAACACAGACAGCTCAAAATTTCACAGATTGTGTTGAAGACCAAGACCCACAAATGTGATGTGAAATGGTCTTTCTCCCATGTTGCGTTTAAGAGAAAAGAGCAATGCTCGTTTTAGACCAAAATGCATTGAAACCAATTGAAACAAAAGGGTATACTTTGTGATATCTCCTCTTGTAGCAAACACAGACAGCTCAAAATTTCACAGATTGTTTTGAAGACCAAGACCCACAAATGTGATGTGAAATGGTTTTTCTCCCAAGTTGTGTTTAACAGAAAACAGCAAATGCTCATTTTAGGTCAAAATACATTGAAACCAATGGAAACTACAAAAAGCGTAATATTTGTGATATCTCCTCTTGTAGCAAACACAGACAGCACAAAATTTCACAGATTGTGTTGAAGACCAAGACCCACAAATGTGATGTGAAATTGTTTTTCTCCCATGTTGCGTTTAAGAGAAAAGAGCAAATGCTCGTTTTAGACCAAAATGCATTGAAACCAATGGAAACAAAAGCGTATACTTTTTGAAATCTCCTCTTGTAGCAAACACAGACAGCACAAAATTTCACAGATTGTGTTGAAGACCAAGTCCCACAATTGTGATGTGAAATGGTTTTTCTCCCATGTTGCGTTTAAGAGAAAACAACAAATGCTCATTTAAGTCCAAAATGCAATGAAACCAATGGAAACAACAAAAGCGCATACTTTGTGATATCTCCTCTTGTAGCAAACACAGACAGCTCAAAATTTCAGAGATTGTGTTGAAGACCAAGACCCACAAATGTGATGTCAAATTGTTTTTCTCCCATGTTGCGTTTAAGAGAAAACAGCAAATGCTTTTTTAAGGCCAAAATGCATTGAAACCAATGGAAACAACAAAAGCGCATACTTTGTGATATCTCCTCTTGTAGCAAACACAGACAGCTCAAAATTTCACAGATTGTGTTGAAGACCAAGACCCACAAACGTTATGTGAAATGGTTTTTCTCCCATGTTGTGTTTAACAGAAAACAGCAAATGCTCATTTTAGGCCAAAATGCATTGAAACCAATGGAAACAACAAAAGCGCATACTTTGTGATATCTCCTCTTGTAGCAAACACAGACAGCTCAAAATTTCAGAGATTGTGTTGAAGACCAAGACCCTCAAATGTGATGTGAAATGGTTTTTCTCCCATGTTGCATTTAAGAGAAAACAGCAAATGCTCGTTTTAGGCCAAAATGCTTTGAAACCAATGGAAACAACAAAAGTGCATACTTTGTGATATCTCCTCTTGTAGCAAACACAGACAGCTCAAAATTTCACAGATTGTGTTGAAGACCAAGACCCACAAATGTGATGTGAAATGGTCTTTCTCCCATGTTGCGTTTAAGAGAAAAGAGCAATGCTCGTTTTAGACCAAAATGCATTGAAACCAATTGAAACAAAAGGGTATACTTTGTAATATCTCCTCTTGTAGCAAACACAGACAGCTCAAAATTTCACAGATTGTGTTGAAGACCAAGACCCACAAATGTGATGTGAAATGGTTTTTCTCCCAAGTTGTGTTTAACAGAAAACAGCAAATGCTCATTTTAGGTCAAAATACATTGAAACCAATGTTAACTACAAAAAGCGTAATATTTGTGATATCTCCTCTTGTAGCAAACACAGACAGCACAAAATTTCACAGATGGTGTTGAAGACCAAGACCCACAAATGTGATGTGAAATTGTTTTTCTCCCATGTTGCGTTTAAGAGAAAAGAGCAAATGCTCATTTTAGACCAAAATGCATTGAAACCAATGGAAACAAAAGCGTATACTTTTTGAAATCTCCTCTTGTAGCAAACACAGACAGCACAAAATTTCACAGATTGTGTTGAAGACCAAGTCCCACAAATGTGATGTGAAATGGTTTTTCTCCCATGTTGCGTTTAAGAGAAAACAACAAATGCTCATTTAAGTCCAAAATGCAATGAAACCAATGGAAACAACAAAAGCGCATACTTTGTGATATCTCCTCTTGTAGCAAACACAGACAGCTCAAAATTTCACAGATTGTGTTGAAGACCAAGACCCACAAATGTGATGTCAAATTGTTTTTCTCCCATGTTGCGTTTAAGAGAAAACAGCAAATGCTTTTTTAAGGCCAAAATGCATTGAAACCAATGGAAACAACAAAAGCGCATACTTTGTGATATCTCCTCTTGTAGCAAACACAGACAGCTCAAAATTTCACAGATTGTGTTGAAGACCAAGACCCACAAATGTGATGTGAAATGGTTTTTCACCCATGTTGCGTTTTAAGAAAAAACAACAAATGTTCATTTAAGTCCAAAAGGCATTGAAACCAATGGAAACAACAAAAGCGCCTACTTTGTGATATCTCCTCTTGTAGCAAACACAGACAGCTCAAAATTTCACAGATTGTGTTGAAGACCAAGACCCACAAATGTGATGTGAAATGGTTTTTCTCCCATGTTGCGTTTAAGAGAAAAGAGCAAATGCTTGTTTTAGACCAAAATGTATTGAAACCAATGGAAACAAAAGTGTATAGTTTGTGATATCTCCTCTTGTAGCAAACACAGACAGCTCAAAATTTCACGGATTGTGTTGAAGACCAAGACCCACAAATGTGATGTCAAATTGTTTTTCTCCAATGTTGCGTTTAAGAGAAAACAGTAAATGCTTTTTTAAGGCCAAAATGCATTGAAACCAATGGAAACAACAAAAGCGCATACTTTGTGATATCTCCTCTTGTAGCAAACACAGACAGCTCAAAATTTCAGAGATTGTGTTGAAGACCAAGACCCACAAATGTGATGTCAAATTGTTTTTCTCCCATGTTGCATTTAAGAGAAAACAGCAAATGCTTTTTTAAGGCCAAAATGCATTGAAACCAATGGAAACAACAAAAGCGCATACTTTGTGATATCTCCTCTTGTAGCAAACACAGACAGCTCAAAATTTCAGAGATTGTGTTGAAGACCAAGTCCCTCAAATGTGATGTGAAATGGTTTTGCTCCCATGTTGCATTTAAGAGAAAACAACAAATGCTCATTTATGTCCAAAATGCATTGAAACCAATGGAAACAACAAAAGCGCATACTTTGTGATATCTCCTCTTGTAGCAAACACAGACAGCTCAAAATTTCACAGATTGTGTTGAAGACAAAGACCCACAAACGTTATGTGAAATGGTTTTTCTCCCATGTTGTGTTTAACAGAAAACAGCAAATGCTCATTTTAGGCCAAAATGCATTGAAACCAATGGAAACAACAAAAGCGCATACTTTGTGATATCTGCTCTTGTAGCAAACACAGACAGCTCAAAATTTCAGAGATTGTGTTGAAGACCAAGACCCTCAAATTTGATGTGAAATGGTTTTTCTCCCATGTTGCTTTTAAGAGAAAACAGCAAATGCTCGTTTTAGGCCAAAATGCATTGAAAACAATGTAAACAACAATAATGCATACTTTGTGATAACTCCTCTTGTAGCAAACACAGACAGCTCAAAATTTCACAGATTGTGTTGAAGACCAAGACCCACAAATGTTATGTGAAATGGTTTTTCTCCCATGTTGCATTTAAGAGAAAAGAGCAAATGCTTGTTTTAGACCAAAATGTATTGAAACCAATGGAAACAAAAACGTATAGTTTGTGATATCTCCTCTTGTAGCAAACACAGACAGCTCAAAATTTCACGGATTGTGTTGAAGACCAAGACCCACAAATGTGATGTCAAATTGTTTTTCTCCAATGTTGCGTTTAAGAGAAAACAGCAAATGCTTTTTTAAGGCCAAAATGCATTGAAACCAATGGAAACAACAAAAGCGCATACTTTGTAATATCTCCTCTTGTAGCAAACACAGACAGCTCAAAATTTCAGAGATTGTGTTGAAGACCAAGACCCACAAATGTGATGTCAAATTGTTTTTCTCCCATGTTGCATTTAAGAGAAAACAGCAAATGCTTTTTTAAGGCCAAAATGCATTGAAACCAATGGAAACAACAAAAGCGCATACTTTGTGATATCTCCTCTTGTAGCAAACACAGACAGCAAAAAATTTCAGAGATTGTGTTGAAGACCAAGACCCTCAAATGTGATGTGAAATGGTTTTTCTCCCATGTTGCATTTAAGAGAAAACAACAAATGCTCATTTAAGTCCAAAATGCATTGAAACCAATGGAAACAACAAAAGCGCATACTTTGTGATATCTCCTCTTGTAGCAAACACAGACAGCTCAAAATTTCACAGATTGTGTTGAAGACCAAGACCCACAAACGTTATGTGAAATGGTTTTTCTCCCATGTTGTGTTTAACAGAAAACAGCAAATGCTCATTTTAGGCCAAAATGCATTGAAACCAATGGAAACAACAAAAGCGCATACTTTGTGATATCTCCTCTTGTAGCAAACACAGACAGCTCAAAATTTCAGAGATTGTGTTGAAGACCAAGACCCTCAAATGTGATGTGAAATGGTTTTTCTCCCATGTTGCATTTAAGAGAAAACAGCAAATGCTCGTTTTAGGCCAAAATGCTTTGAAACCAATGGAAACAACAAAAGTGCATACTTTGTGATATCTCCTCTTGTAGCAAACACAGACAGCTCAAAATTTCACAGATTGTGTTGAAGACCAAGACCCACAAATGTGATGTGAAATGGTCTTTCTCCCATGTTGCGTTTAAGAGAAAAGAGCAATGCTCGTTTTAGACCAAAATGCATTGAAACCAATTGAAACAAAAGGGTATACTTTGTGATATCTCCTCTTGTAGCAAACACAGACAGCTCAAAATTTCACAGATTGTGTTGAAGACCAAGACCCACAAATGTGATGTGAAATGGTTTTTCTCCCAAGTTGTGTTTAACAGAAAACAGCAAATGCTCATTTTAGGTCAAAATACATTGAAACCAATGGAAACTACAAAAAGCGTAATATTTGTGATATCTCCTCTTGTAGCAAACACAGACAGCACAAAATTTCACAGATTGTGTTGAAGACCAAGACCCACAAATGTGATGTGAAATTGTTTTTCTCCCATGTTGCGTTTAAGAGAAAAGAGCAAATGCTCGTTTTAGACCAAAATGCATTGAAACCAATGGAAACAAAAGCGTATACTTTTTGAAATCTCCTCTTGTAGCAAACACAGACAGCACAAAATTTCACAGATTGTGTTGAAGACCAAGTCCCACAAATGTGATGTGAAATGGTTTTTCTCCCATGTTGCCTTTAAGAGAAAACAACAAATGCTCATTTAAGTCCAAAATGCAATGAAACCAATGGAAACAACAAAAGCGCATACTTTGTGATATCTCCTCTTGTAGCAAACACAGACAGCTCAAAATTTCACAGATTGTGTTGAAGACCAAGACCCACAAATGTGATGTCAAATTGTTTTTCTCCCATGTTGCGTTTAAGAGAAAACAGCAAATGCTTTTTTAAGGCCAAAATGCATTGAAACCAATGGAAACAACAAAAGCGCATACTTTGTGATATCTCCTCTTGTAGCAAACACAGACAGCTCAAAATTTCACAGATTGTGTTGAAGACCAAGACCCACAAATGTGATGTGAAATGGTTTTTCACCCATGTTGCGTTTTAAGAAAAAACAACAAATGCTCATTTAAGTCCAAAATGCATTGAAACCAATGGAAACAACAAAAGCGCCTACTTTGTGATATCTCCTCTTGTAGCAAACAGAGACAGCTCAAAATTTCACAGATTATGTTGAAGACCAAGACCCACAAATGTGATGTGAAATGGTTTTTCTCCCATGTTGCTTTTAAGAGAAAACAGCAAATGCTCATTTTAGGCCAAAATGCTTTGAAACCAATGTAAACAACAATAATGCATACTTTGTGATAACTCCTCTTGCAGCAAACACAGACAGCTCAAAATTTCACAGATTGTGTTGAAGACCAAGACCCACAAATGTGATGTGAAATGGTTTTTCTCCCATGTTGCGTTTAAGAGAAAAGAGCAAATGCTTGTTTTAGACCAAAATGTATTGAAACCAATGGAAACAAAAGCGTATAGTTTGTGATATATCCTCTTGTAGCAAACACAGACAGCTCAAAATTTCACAGATTGTGTTGAAGACCAAGACCCACAAATGTTATGTGAAATGGTTTTTCTCCCATGTTGCATTTAAGAGAAAAGAGCAAATGCTTGTTTTAGACCAAAATGTATTGAAACCAATGGAAACAAAAACGTATAGTTTGTGATATCTCCTCTTGTAGCAAACACAGACAGCTCAAAATTTCACGGATTGTGTTGAAGACCAAGACCCACAAATGTGATGTCAAATTGTTTTTCTCCAATGTTGCGTTTAAGAGAAAACAGCAAATGCTTTTTTAAGGCCAAAATGCATTGAAACCAATGGAAACAACAAAAGCGCATACTTTGTAATATCTCCTCTTGTAGCAAACACAGACAGCTCAAAATTTCAGAGATTGTGTTGAAGACCAAGACCCACAAATGTGATGTCAAATTGTTTTTCTCCCATGTTGCATTTAAGAGAAAACAGCAAATGCTTTTTTAAGGCCAAAATGCATTGAAACCAATGGAAACAACAAAAGCGCATACTTTGTGATATCTCCTCTTGTAGCAAACACAGACAGCAAAAAATTTCAGAGATTGTGTTGAAGACCAAGACCCTCAAATGTGATGTGAAATGGTTTTTCTCCCATGTTGCATTTAAGAGAAAACAACAAATGCTCATTTAAGTCCAAAATGCATTGAAACCAATGGAAACAACAAAAGCGCATACTTTGTGATATCTCCTCTTGTAGCAAACACAGACAGCTCAAAATTTCACAGATTGTGTTGAAGACCAAGACCCACAAACGTTATGTGAAATGGTTTTTCTCCCATGTTGTGTTTAACAGAAAACAGCAAATGCTCATTTTAGGCCAAAATGCATTGAAACCAATGGAAACAACAAAAGCGCATACTTTGTGATATCTCCTCTTGTAGCAAACACAGACAGCTCAAAATTTCAGAGATTGTGTTGAAGACCAAGACCCTCAAATGTGATGTGAAATGGTTTTTCTCCCATGTTGCATTTAAGAGAAAACAGCAAATGCTCGTTTTAGGCCAAAATGCTTTGAAACCAATGGAAACAACAAAAGTGCATACTTTGTGATATCTCCTCTTGTAGCAAACACAGACAGCTCAAAATTTCACAGATTGTGTTGAAGACCAAGACCCACAAATGTGATGTGAAATGGTCTTTCTCCCATGTTGCGTTTAAGAGAAAAGAGCAATGCTCGTTTTAGACCAAAATGCATTGAAACCAATTGAAACAAAAGGGTATACTTTGTGATATCTCCTCTTGTAGCAAACACAGACAGCTCAAAATTTCACAGATTGTGTTGAAGACCAAGACCCACAAATGTGATGTGAAATGGTTTTTCTCCCAAGTTGTGTTTAACAGAAAACAGCAAATGCTCATTTTAGGTCAAAATACATTGAAACCAATGGAAACTACAAAAAGCGTAATATTTGTGATATCTCCTCTTGTAGCAAACACAGACAGCACAAAATTTCACAGATTGTGTTGAAGACCAAGACCCACAAATGTGATGTGAAATTGTTTTTCTCCCATGTTGCGTTTAAGAGAAATGAGCAAATGCTCGTTTTAGACCAAAATGCATTGAAACCAATGGAAACAAAAGCGTATACTTTTTGAAATCTCCTCTTGTAGCAAACACAGACAGCACAAAATTTCACAGATTGTGTTGAAGACCAAGTCCCACAAATGTGATGTGAAATGGTTTTTCTCCCATGTTGCGTTTAAGAGAAAACAACAAATGCTCATTTAAGTCCAAAATGCAATGAAACCAATGGAAACAACAAAAGCGCATACTTTGTGATATCTCCTCTTGTAGCAAACACAGACAGCTCAAAATTTCACAGATTGTGTTGAAGACCAAGACCCACAAATGTGATGTCAAATTGTTTTTCTCCCATGTTGCGTTTAAGAGAAAACAGCAAATGCTTTTTTAAGGCCAAAATGCATTGAAACCAATGGAAACAACAAAAGCGCATACTTTGTGATATCTCCTCTTGTAGCAAACACAGACAGCTCAAAATTTCACAGATTGTGTTGAAGACCAAGACCCACAAATGTGATGTGAAATGGTTTTTCACCCATGTTGCGTTTTAAGAAAAAACAACAAATGCTCATTTAAGTCCAAAATGCATTGAAACCAATGGAAACAACAAAAGCGCCTACTTTGTGATATCTCCTCTTGTAGCAAACAGAGACAGCTCAAAATTTCACAGATTATGTTGAAGACCAAGACCCACAAATGTGATGTGAAATGGTTTTTCTCCCATGTTGCTTTTAAGAGAAAACAGCAAATGCTCATTTTAGGCCAAAATGCTTTGAAACCAATGTAAACAACAATAATGCATACTTTGTGATAACTCCTCTTGCAGCAAACACAGACAGCTCAAAATTTCACAGATTGTGTTGAAGACCAAGACCCACAAATGTGATGTGAAATGGTTTTTCTCCCATGTTGCGTTTAAGAGAAAAGAGCAAATGCTTGTTTTAGACCAAAATGTATTGAAACCAATGGAAACAAAAGCGTATAGTTTGTGATATATCCTCTTGTAGCAAACACAGACAGCTCAAAATTTCACAGATTGTGTTGAAGACCAAGACCCACAAATGTTATGTGAAATGGTTTTTCTCCCATGTTGCATTTAAGAGAAAAGAGCAAATGCTTGTTTTAGACCAAAATGTATTGAAACCAATGGAAACAAAAACGTATAGTTTGTGATATCTCCTCTTGTAGCAAACACAGACAGCTCAAAATTTCACGGATTGTGTTGAAGACCAAGACCCACAAATGTGATGTCAAATTGTTTTTCTCCAATGTTGCGTTTAAGAGAAAACAGCAAATGCTTTTTTAAGGCCAAAATGCATTGAAACCAATGGAAACAACAAAAGCGCATACTTTGTAATATCTCCTCTTGTAGCAAACACAGACAGCTCAAAATTTCAGAGATTGTGTTGAAGACCAAGACCCACAAATGTGATGTCAAATTGTTTTTCTCCCATGTTGCATTTAAGAGAAAACAGCAAATGCTTTTTTAAGGCCAAAATGCATTGAAACCAATGGAAACAACAAAAGCGCATACTTTGTGATATCTCCTCTTGTAGCAAACACAGACAGCAAAAAATTTCAGAGATTGTGTTGAAGACCAAGACCCTCAAATGTGATGTGAAATGGTTTTTCTCCCATGTTGCATTTAAGAGAAAACAACAAATGCTCATTTAAGTCCAAAATGCATTGAAACCAATGGAAACAACAAAAGCGCATACTTTGTGATATCTCCTCTTGTAGCAAACACAGACAGCTCAAAATTTCACAGATTGTGTTGAAGACCAAGACCCACAAACGTTATGTGAAATGGTTTTTCTCCCATGTTGTGTTTAACAGAAAACAGCAAATGCTCATTTTAGGCCAAAATGCATTGAAACCAATGGAAACAACAAAAGCGCATACTTTGTGATATCTCCTCTTGTAGCAAACACAGACAGCTCAAAATTTCAGAGATTGTGTTGAAGACCAAGACCCTCAAATGTGATGTGAAATGGTTTTTCTCCCATGTTGCATTTAAGAGAAAACAGCAAATGCTCGTTTTAGGCCAAAATGCTTTGAAACCAATGGAAACAACAAAAGTGCATACTTTGTGATATCTCCTCTTGTAGCAAACACAGACAGCTCAAAATTTCACAGATTGTGTTGAAGACCAAGACCCACAAATGTGATGTGAAATGGTCTTTCTCCCATGTTGCGTTTAAGAGAAAAGAGCAATGCTCGTTTTAGACCAAAATGCATTGAAACCAATTGAAACAAAAGGGTATACTTTGTGATATCTCCTCTTGTAGCAAACACAGACAGCTCAAAATTTCACAGATTGTGTTGAAGACCAAGACCCACAAATGTGATGTGAAATGGTTTTTCTCCCAAGTTGTGTTTAACAGAAAACAGCAAATGCTCATTTTAGGTCAAAATACATTGAAACCAATGGAAACTACAAAAAGCGTAATATTTGTGATATCTCCTCTTGTAGCAAACACAGACAGCACAAAATTTCACAGATTGTGTTGAAGACCAAGACCCACAAATGTGATGTGAAATTGTTTTTCTCCCATGTTGCGTTTAAGAGAAATGAGCAAATGCTCGTTTTAGACCAAAATGCATTGAAACCAATGGAAACAAAAGCGTATACTTTTTGAAATCTCCTCTTGTAGCAAACACAGACAGCACAAAATTTCACAGATTGTGTTGAAGACCAAGTCCCACAAATGTGATGTGAAATGGTTTTTCTCCCATGTTGCGTTTAAGAGAAAACAACAAATGCTCATTTAAGTCCAAAATGCAATGAAACCAATGGAAACAACAAAAGCGCATACTTTGTGATATCTCCTCTTGTAGCAAACACAGACAGCTCAAAATTTCACAGATTGTGTTGAAGACCAAGACCCACAAATGTGATGTCAAATTGTTTTTCTCCCATGTTGCGTTTAAGAGAAAACAGCAAATGCTTTTTTAAGGCCAAAATGCATTGAAACCAATGGAAACAACAAAAGCGCATACTTTGTGATATCTCCTCTTGTAGCAAACACAGACAGCTCAAAATTTCACAGATTGTGTTGAAGACCAAGACCCACAAATGTGATGTGAAATGGTTTTTCACCCATGTTGCGTTTTAAGAAAAAACAACAAATGCTCATTTAAGTCCAAAATGCATTGAAACCAATGGAAACAACAAAAGCGCCTACTTTGTGATATCTCCTCTTGTAGCAAACACAGACAGCTCAAAATTTCACAGATTATGTTGAAGAACAAGACCCACAAATGTGATGTGAAATGGTTTTTCTCCCATGTTGCTTTTAAGAGAAAACAGCAAATGCTCATTTTAGGCCAAAATGCTTTGAAACCAATGTAAACAACAATAATGCATACTTTGTGATAACTCCTCTTGCAGCAAACACAGACAGCTCAAAATTTCACAGATTGTGTTGAAGACCAAGACCCACAAATGTGATGTGAAATGGTTTTTCTCCCATGTTGCGTTTAAGAGAAAAGAGCAAATGCTTGTTTTAGACCAAAATGTATTGAAACCAATGGAAACAAAAGCGTATAGTTTGTGATATATCCTCTTGTAGCAAACACAGACAGCTCAAAATTTCACGGATTGTGTTGAAGACCAAGACCCACAAATGTGATGTCAAATTGTTTTTCTCCGATGTTGCGTTTAAGAGAAAACAGCAAATGCTTTTTAAAGGCCAAAATGCATTGAAACCAATGGAAACAACAAAATCGCATACTTTGTGATAACTCCTCTTGTAGCAAACACAGACAGCTCAAAATTTCAGAGATTATTTTGAAGACCAAGACCCACAAATGTGATGTCAAATTGTTTTTCTCCCATGTTGCATTTAAGAGAAAACAGCAAATGCTTTTTTAAGGCCAAAATGCATTGAAACCAATGGAAACAACAAAATCGCATACTTTGTGATATCTCCTCTTGTAGCAAACACAGACAGCTCAAAATTTCAGAGATTGTGTTGAAGACCAAGACCCTCAAATGTGATGTGAAATGGTTTTTCTCCCAAGTTGCATTTAAGAGAAAACAACAAATGCTCATTTAAGTCCAAAATGCATTGAAACCAATGGAAACAACAAAAGCGCATACTTTGTGATATCTCCTCTTGTAGCAAACACAGACAGCTCAAAATTTCAGAGATTGTGTTGAAGACCAAGACCCTCAAATGTGATGTGAAATGGTTTTTCTCCCATGTTGCTTTTAAGAGAAAACAGCAAATGCTCGTTTTAGGCCAAAATGCTTTGAAACCAATGGAAACAACAAAAGCGCATACTTTGTGATATCTCCTCTTGTAGCAAACACAGACAGCTCAAAATTTCACAGATTGTGTTGAAGACCAAGACCCACAAATGTGATGTGAAATGGTTTTTCTCCCAAGTTGTGTTTAACAGAAAACAGCAAATGCTCATTTTAGGTCAAAATACATTGAAACCAATGGAAACTACAAAAAGCGTAATATTTGTGATATCTCCTCTTGTAGCAAACACAGACAGCACAAAATTTCACAGATTGTGTTGAAGACCAAGACCCACAAATGTGATGTGAAATTGTTTTTCTCCCATGTTGCGTTTAAGAGAAAAGAGCAAATGCTCGTTTTAGACCAAAATGCATTGAAACCAATGGAAACAAAAGTGTATAGTTTCTGAAATCTCCTTTTGTAGCAAACACAGACAGCTCAAAATTTCACAGATTGTGTTGAAGATCAAGTCCCACAAATGTGATGTGAAATGTTTTTTCTCCCATGTTGCGTTTAAGAGAAAACAACAAATGCTCATTTAAGTCCAAAATGCAATGAAACCAATGGAAACAACAAAAGCGCATACTTTGTGATATCTCCTCTTGTAGCAAACACAGACAGCTCAAAATTTCACAGATTGTGTTGAAGACCAAGACCCACAAATGTGATGTCAAATTGTTTTTCTCCCATGTTGCGTTTAAGAGAAAACAGCAAATGGTTTTTTAAGGCCAAAATGCATTGAAACCAATGGAAACAACAAAAGCGCATACTTTGTGATATCTCCTCTTGTAGCAAACACAGACAGCTCAAAATTTCACAGATTCTGTTGAAGACCAAGACCCACAAATGTGATGTGAAATGGTTTTTCTCCCATGTTGCTTTTAAGAGAAAACAGCAAATGCTCATTTTAGGCCAAAATGCTTTGAAATCAATGTAAACAACAATAATGCATACTTTGTGATAACTCCTCTTGCAGCAAACACAGACAGCTCAAAATTTCACAGATTGTGTTGAAGACCAAGACCCACAAATGTGATGTGAAATGGTTTTTCTCCCATGTTGCGTTTAAGAGAAAAGAGCAAATGCTTGTTTTAGACCAAAATGTATTGAAACCAATGGAAACAAAAGCGTATAGTTTGTGATATCTCCTCTTGTAGCAAACACAGACAGCTCAAAATTTCATGGATTGTGTTGAAGACCAAGACCCACAAATGTGATGTCAAATTGTTTTTCTCCAATGTTGCATTTAAGAGAAAACAGCAAATGCTTTTTTAAGGCCAAAATGCATTGAAACCAATGGAAACAACAAAAGCGCATACTTTGTGATATCTCCTCTTGTAGCAAACAGACAGCTCAAAATTTCAGAGATTGTGTTGAAGACCAAGACCCACAAATTTGATGTCAAATTGTTTTTCTCCCATGTTGCATTTAAGAGAAAACAGCAAATGCTTTTTTAAGGCCAAAATGCATTGAAACCAATGGAAACAACAAAAGCGCATACTTTGTGATATCTCCTCTTGTAGCAAACACAGACAGCTCAAAATTTCAGAGATTGTGTTGAAGACCAAGTCCCTCAAATGTGATGTGAAATGGTTTTTCTCCCATGTTGCATTTAAGAGAAAACAACAAATGCTCATTTAAGTCCAAAATGCATTGAAACCAATGGAAACAACAAAAGCGCATACTTTGTGATATCTCCTCTTGTAGCAAACACAGACAGCTCAAAATTTCACAGATTGTGTTGAAGACCAAGACCCACAAACGTTATGTGAAATGGTTTTTCTCCCATGTTGTGTTTAACAGAAAACAGCAAATGCTCATTTTAGGCCAAAATGCATTGAAACCAATGGAAACAACAAAAGCGCATACTTTGTGATATCTCCTCTTGTAGCAAACACAGACAGCTCAAAATTTCAGAGATTGTGTTGAAGACCAAGACCCTCAAATGTGATGTGAAATGGTTTTTCTCCCATGTTGCATTTAAGAGAAAACAGCAAATGCTCGTTTTAGGCCAAAATGCTTTGAAACCAATGGAAACAACAAAAGCGCATACTTTGTGATATCTCCTCTTGTAGCAAACACAGACAGCTCAAAATTTCACAGATTGTGTTGAAGACCAAGACCCACAAATGTGATGTGAAATGGTCTTTCTCCCATGTTGCGTTTAAGAGAAAAGAGCAATTGCTCGTTTTAGACCAAAATGCATTGAAACCAATTGAAACAAAAGGGTATACTTTGTGATATCTCCTCTTGTAGCAAACACAGACAGCTCAAAATTTCACAGATTGTGTTGAAGACCAAGACCCACAAATGTGATGTCAAATTGTTTTTCTCCCATGTTGCGTTTAAGAGAAAACAGCAAATGCTTTTTTAAGGCCAAAATGCATTGAAACCAATGGAAACAACAAAAGCGCATACTTTGTGATATCTCCTCTTGTAGCAAACACAGACAGCTCAAAATTTCACAGATTGTGTTGAAGACCAAGACCCACAAATGTGATGTGAAATGGTTTTTCACCCATGTTGCGTTTTAAGAAAAAACAACAAATGCTCATTTAAGTCCAAAATGCATTGAAACCAATGGAAACAACAAAAGCGCCTACTTTGTGATATCTCCTCTTGTAGCAAACACAGACAGCTCAAAATTTCACAGATTATGTTGAAGACCAAGACCCACAAATGTGATGTGAAATGGTTTTTCTCCCATGTTGCTTTTAAGAGAAAACAGCAAATGCTCATTTTAGGCCAAAATGCTTTGAAACCAATGTAAACAACAATAATGCATACTTTGTGATAACTCCTCTTGCAGCAAACACAGACAGCTCAAAATTTCACAGATTGTGTTGAAGACCAAGACCCACAAATGTGATGTGAAATGGTTTTTCTCCCATGTTGCGTTTAAGAGAAAAGAGCAAATGCTTGTTTTAGACCAAAATGTATTGAAACCAATGGAAACAAAAGCGTATAGTTTGTGATATCTCCTCTTGTAGCAAACACAGACAGCTCAAAATTTCACTGATTGTGTTGAAGACCAAGACCCACAAATGTGATGTCAAATTGTTTTTCTCCGATGTTGCGTTTAAGAGAAAACAGCAAATGCTTTTTTATGGCCAAAATGCATTGAAACCAATGGAAACAACAAAAGCGCATACTTTGTGATATCTCCTCTTGTAGCAAACACAGACAGCTCAAAATTTCAGAGATTATTTTGAAGACCAAGACCCACAAATGTGATGTCAAATTGTTTTTCTCCCATGTTGCATTTAAGAGAAAACAGCAAATGCTTTTTTAAGGCCAAAATGCATTGAAACCAATGGAAACAACAAAATCGCATACTTTGTGATATCTCCTCTTGTAGCAAACACAGACAGCTCAAAATTTCAGAGATTGTGTTGAAGACCAAGACCCTCAAATGTGATGTGAAATGGTTTTTCTCCCAAGTTGCATTTAAGAGAAAACAACAAATGCTCATTTAAGTCCAAAATGCATTGAAACCAATGGAAACAACAAAAGCGCATACTTTGTGATATCTCCTCTTGTAGCAAACACAGACAGCTCAAAATTTCACAGATTGTGTTGAAGACCAAGACCCACAAACGTTATGTGAAATGGTTTTTCTCCCATGTTGTGTTTAACAGAAAACAGCAAATGCTCATTTTAGGCCAAAATGCATTGAAACCAATGGAAACAACAAAAGCGCATACTTTGTGATATCTCCTCTTGTAGCAAACACAGACAGCTCAAAATTTCAGAGATTGTGTTGAAGACCAAGACCCTCAAATGTGATGTGAAATGGTTTTTCTCCCATGTTGCATTTAAGAGAAAACAGCAAATGCTCGTTTTAGGGCAAAATGCTTTGAAACCAATGGAAACAACAAAAGCGCATACTTTGTGATATCTCCTCTTTTAGCAAACACAGACAGCTCAAAATTTCAGAGATTGTGTAGAAGACCAAGACCCACAAATGTGATGTGAAATGGTTTTTCTCCCATGTTGCATTTAAGAGAAAACAGCAAATGCTCGTTTTAGGGCAAAATGCTTTGAAACCAATGGAAACAACAAAAGCGCATACTTTGTGATATCTCCTCTTGTAGCAAACACAGACAGCTCAAAATTTCAGAGATTGTGTAGAAGACCAAGACCCACAAATGTGATGTGAAATGGCCTTTCTCCCATGTTGCGTTTAAGAGAAAAGAGCAATTGCTCGTTTTAGACCAAAATGCATTGAAACCAATGGAAACAAAAGGGTATACTTTGTGATATCTCCTCTTGTAGCAAACACAGACAGCTCAAAATTTCACAGATTGTGTTGAAGACCAAGACCCACAAATGTGATGTGAAATGGTTTTTCTCCCATGTTGCTTTTAAGAGAAAACAGCAAATGCTCATTTTAGGCAAAAATGCATTGAAACAAATGTAAACAACAATAATGCATACTTTGTGATAACTCCTCTTGCAGCAAACACAGACAGCTCAAAATTTCATAGATTGTGTTGAAGACCAAGACCCACAGATGTGATGTGAAATGGTTTTTCTCCCATGTTGCGTTTAAGAGAAAAGAGCAAATGCTTGTTTTAGACCAAAATGTATTGAAACCAATGGAAACAAAACGTATAGTTTGTGATATCTCCTCTTGTAGCAAACACAGACAGCTCAAAATTTCACGGATTGTGTTGAAGACCAAGACCCACAAATGTGATGTCAATTGTTTTTCTCCGATGTTGCGTTTAAGAGAAAACAGCAAATGCTTTTTTAAGGCCAAAATGCATTGAAACCAATGGAAACAACAAAAAGCACAATCTTTGTGATATTTCCTCTTGTAGCAATCACAGACAGCTCAAAATTTCACAGATTGTGTTGAAGACCAAGATTCACAAATGTGATGTGGAATGGTTTTTCTCCCATGTTGCGTTTAAGAGAAAACAGCAAATGCTCATTTTAGGCCAAAATGCATTGAAACCAATGGAAACAACAAAAGCGCATACTTTGTGATATCTCATCTTGTAGCAAACACAGACAGCTCAAAATTTCAAAGATTGTGTTGAAGACCAAGACCCACAAATGTGATGTGAAATGGTTTTTCTCCCATGTTGCGTTTAAGAGAAAAGAGCAAATGCTCATTTTAGACCAAAATGCATTGAAACCAATGGAAACAAAAGCGTATACTTTGTGATATCTCCTCTTGTAGCAAACACAGACAGCTCAAAATTTCACAGATTGTGTTGAAGACCAAGACCCACAAATGTGATGTGAAATGGTTTTTCTCCCTTGTTGCTTTTAAGAGACAAAATCAAATGCTCGTTTTAGGCCAAAATGCATTGAAAGCAATGTAAACAACAATAATGCATACTTTGTGATAACTCCTCTTGTAGCAAACAGAGACAGCTCAAAATTTCACAGATTGTGTTGAAGACCAAGACCCACAAATTTCATGTGAAATGGTTTTTCTCCCATGTTGCATTTTAGAGAAAAGAGCAAATGCTCGTTTTAGACCAAAATGCGTTGAAACCAATGGAAACAAAAGCGTATACTTTGTGATATCTCCTCTTGTAGCAAACACAGACAGCTCAAAATTTCACAGATTGTGTTGAAGACCAATACCCACAAATGTGATGTGAAATGGTTTTTCTCCCATGTTGCTTTTAAGAGAAAACAGCAAATGCTCATTTTAGGCCAAAAGGCTTTGAAAGTAATGTAAACAACAATAATACATACTTTGTGATAACTCCTCTTGCAGCAAACACAGACAGCTCTAAATTTCACAGACTGTGTTGAAGACCAAGACCCACAAATGTGATGTGAAATGGTTTTTCTCCCATGTTGCGTTTAAGAGAAAAGAGCAAATGCTCATTTTAGACCAAAATGCATTGAAACCAATGGAAACAAAAGCGTATAGTTTGTGATATCTCCTCTTGTAGCAAACACAGACAGCTCAAAATTTCACAGATTGTGTTGAAGACCAAGACCCACAAATGTGATGTGAAATGTTTTTTCTCCCATGTTGCATTTAAGAGAAAACAACAAATGCTCATTTAAGTCCAAAATGCATTGAAACCAATGGAAACAACAAAATCGCATACTTTGTGATATCTCCTCTTGTAGCCAGCACAGACAGCTCAAACTTTCACAGATTGTGTTGAAGACCAAGACCCACAAATGTGATGTCAAATTGTTTTTCTCCCATGTTGCGTTTAAGAGAAAACAGCAAATGCTTTTTTAAGGCCAGAATGCTTTGAAACCAATGTAAACAACAAAAGATGCATACTTTGTGATAACTGCTCTTGTAGCAAACACAGACAGCTCAAAATTTCACAGATTGTGTTGAAGACCAAGACCCACAAATGTGATGTGAAATGGTTTTTCTCCCATGTTGCATTTAAGAGAAAACAGCAAATGCTCGTTTTAGGCCAAAATGCTTTGAAAGCAATGTAAACAACAGTAATGCATACTTTGTGATAACTCCTCTTGCAGCAAACTCAGACAGCTCAAAATTTCACAGATTGTGTTGAAGACCAAGACCCACAAATGTGATGTGAAATGGTTTTTCTCCCATGTTGCTTTTAAGAGAAAACATCAAATTCTCATTTTAGGCAAAAATGCATTGAAACCAATGTAAACAACAATAATGCATACTTTGTGATAACTCCTCTTGCAGCAAACACAGACAGCTCAAAATTTCATAGATTGTGTTGAAGACCAAGACCCACAAATGTGATGTGAAATGGTTTTTCTCCCATGTTGCGTTTAAGAGAAAAGAGCAAATGCTTGTTTTAGACCAAAATGTATTGAAACCAATGGAAACAAAACGTATAGTTTGTGATATCTCCTCTTGTAGCAAACACAGACATCTCAAAATTTCACGGATTGTGTTGAAGACCAAGACCCACAAATGTGATGTCAAATTGTTTTTCTCCGATGTTGCGTTTAAGAGAAAACAGCAAATGCTTTTTTAAGGCCAAAATGCATTGAAACCAATGGAAACAACAAAAAGCACAATCTTTGTGATATTTCCTCTTGTAGCAATCACAGACAGCTCAAAATTTCACAGATTGTGTTGAAGACCAAGATTCACAAATGTGATGTGGAATGGTTTTTCTCCCATGTTGCGTTTAAGAGAAAACAGCAAATGCTCATTTTAGGCCAAAATGCATTGAAACCAATGGAAACAACAAAAGTGCATACTTTGTGATATCTCATCTTGTAGCAAACATAGACAGCTCAAAATTTCACAGATTGTGTTGAAGACCAAGACCCACAAATGTGATGTGAAATGGTTTTTCTCCCATGTTGCGTTTAAGAGAAAAGAGCAAATGCTCATTTTAGACCAAAATGCATTGAAACCAATGGAAACAAAAGCGTATACTTTGTGATATCTCCTCTTGTAGCAAACACAGACAGCTCAAAATTTCACAGATTGTGTTGAAGACCAAGACCCACAAATGTGATGTGAAATGGTTTTTCTCCCTTGTTGCTTTTAAGAGACAAAATCAAATGCTCGTTTTAGGCCAAAATGCATTGAAAGCAATGTAAACAACAATAATGCATACTTTGTGATAACTCCTCTTGTAGCAAACAGAGACAGCTCAAAATTTCACAGATTGTGTTGAGGACCAAGACCCACAAATTTCATGTGAAATGGTTTTTCTCCCATGTTGCATTTTAGAGAAAAGAGCAAATGCTCGTTTTAGACCAAAATGCGTTGAAACCAATGGAAACAAAAGCGTATACTTTGTGATATCTCCTCTTGTAGCAAACACAGACAGCTCAAAATTTCACAGATTGTGTTGAAGACCAATACCCACAAATGTGATGTGAAATGGTTTTTCTCCCATGTTGCTTTTCAGAGAAAACAGCAAATGCTCATTTTAGGCCAAAAGGCTTTGAAAGTAATGTAAACAACAATAATACATACTTTGTGATAACTCCTCTTGCAGCAAACACAGACAGCTCTAAATTTCACAGACTGTGTTGAAGACCAAGACCCACAAATGTGATGTGAAATGGTTTTTCTCCCATGTTGCATTTAAGAGAAAAGAGCAAATGCTCATTTTAGACCAAAATGCATTGAAACCAATGGAAACAAAAGCGTATAGTTTGTGATATCTCCTCTTGTAGCAAACACAGACAGCTCAAAATTTCACAGATTGTGTTGAAGACCAAGACCCAGAAATGTGATGTCAAATTGTTTTTCTCCCATGTTCCATTTAAGAGAAAACAGCAAATGCTTTTTTAAGGCCAAAATGCATTGAAACCAATGGAAACAACAAAAGCGCATACTTTGTGATATCTCCTCTTGTAGCAAACACAGACAGATCAAAATTTCAGAGATTGTGTTGCAGACCAAGACCCTCAAATGTGATGTGAAATGGTTTTTCTCCCATGTTGCATTTAAGAGAAAACAGCAAATGCTCGTTTTAGGCCAAAATGCTTTGAAACCAATGGAAACAACAAAAGCGCATACTTTGTGATATCTCCTCTTGTAGCAAACACAGACAGCTCAAAATTTCACAGATTGTGTTGAAGACCAAGACCCACAAATGTGATGTGAAATGTTTTTTCTCCCATGTTGCGTTTAAGAGAAAACAACAAATGCTCATTTAAGTCCAAAATGCATTGAAACCAATGGAAACAACAAAATCGCATACTTTGTGATATCTCCTCTTGTAGCCAGCACAGACAGCTCAAACTTTCACAGATTGTGTTGAAGACCAAGACCCACAAATGTGATGTCAAATTGTTTTTCTCCCATGTTGCATTTAAGAGAAAACAGCAAATGCTTTTTTAAGGCCAGAATGCTTTGAAACCAATGTAAACAACAATAATGCATACTTTGTGATAACTCCTCTTGTAGCAAACACAGACAGCTCAAAATTTCACAGATTGTGTTGAAGACCAAGACCCACAAATGTGATGTGAAATGGTTTTTCTCCCATGTTGCATTTAAGAGAAAACAGCAAATGCTCGTTTTAGGCCAAAATGCTTTGAAAGCAATGTAAACAACAGTAATGCATACTTTGTGATAACTCCTCTTGCAGCAAACTCAGACAGCTCAAAATTTCACAGATTGTGTTGAAGACCAAGACCCACAAATGTGATGTGAAATGGTTTTTCTCCCATGTTGCTTTTAAGAGAAAACATCAAATTCTCATTTTAGGCAAAAATGCATTGAAACCAATGTAAACAACAATAATGCATACTTTGTGATAACTCCTCTTGCAGCAAACACAGACAGCTCAAAATTTCATAGATTGTGTTGAAGACCAAGACCCACAAATGTGATGTGAAATGGTTTTTCTCCCATGTTGCGTTTAAGAGAAAAGAGCAAATGCTTGTTTTAGACCAAAATGTATTGAAACCAATGGAAACAAAACGTATAGTTTGTGATATCTCCTCTTGTAGCAAACACAGACAGCTCAAATTTTCACGGATTGTGTTGAAGACCAAGACCCACAAATGTGATGTCAAATTGTTTTTCTCCGATGTTGCGTTTAAGAGAAAACAGCAAATGCTTTTTTAAGGCCAAAATGCATTGAAACCAATGGAAACAACAAAAAGCACAATCTTTGTGATATTTCCTCTTGTAGCAATCACAGACAGCTCAAAATTTCACAGATTGTGTTGAAGACCAAGATTCACAAATGTGATGTGGAATGGTTTTTCTCCCATGTTGCGTTTAAGAGAAAACAGCAAATGCTCATTTTAGGCCAAAATGCATTGAAACCAATGGAAACAACAAAAGTGCATACTTTGTGATATCTCATCTTGTAGCAAACATAGACAGCTCAAAATTTCACAGATTGTGTTGAAGACCAAGACCCACAAATGTGATGTGAAATGGTTTTTCTCCCATGTTGCGTTTAAGAGAAAAGAGCAAATGCTCATTTTAGACCAAAA
Organism: Taudactylus pleione; assembly: GCA_031769625.1. Classification (NCBI taxonomy): domain Eukaryota; kingdom Metazoa; phylum Chordata; class Amphibia; order Anura; family Myobatrachidae; genus Taudactylus; species Taudactylus pleione. Next base: position 653,578 of record JAUIMM010001231.1, read on the forward strand.
TGCATTGAAACCAATGGAAACAAAAGCGTATACTTTGTGATATCTCCTCTTGTAGCAAACACAGACAGCTCAAAATTTCACAGATTGTGTTGAAGACCAAGACCCACAAATGTGATGTGAAATGGTTTTTCTCCCTTGTTGCTTTTAAGAGACAAAATCAAATGCTCGTTTTAGGCCAAAATGCATTGAAAGCAATGTAAACAACAATAATGCATACTTTGTGATAACTCCTCTTGTAGCAAACAGAGACAGCTCAAAATTTCACAGATTGTGTTGAAGACCAAGACCCACAAATTTCATGTGAAATGGTTTTTCTCCCATGTTGCATTTTAGAGAAAAGAGCAAATGCTCGTTTTAGACCAAAATGCGTTGAAACCAATGGAAACAAAAGCGTATACTTTGTGATATCTCCTCTTGTAGCAAACACAGACAGCTCAAAATTTCACAGATTGTGTTGAAGACCAATACCCACAAATGTGATGTGAAATGGTTTTTCTCCCATGTTGCTTTTAAGAGAAAACAGCAAATGCTCATTTTAGGCCAAAAGGCTTTGAAAGTAATGTAAACAACAATAATACATACTTTGTGATAACTCCTCTTGCAGCAAACACAGACAGCTCTAAATTTCACAGACTGTGTTGAAGACCAAGACCCACAAATGTGATGTGAAATGGTTTTTCTCCCATGTTGCGTTTAAGAGAAAAGAGCAAATGCTCATTTTAGACCAAAATGCATTGAAACCAATGGAAACAAAAGCGTATAGTTTGTGATATCTCCTCTTGTAGCAAACACAGACAGCTCAAAATTTCACAGATTGTGTTGAAGACCAAGACCCAGAAATGTGATGTCAAATTGTTTTTCTCCCATGTTCCATTTAAGAGAAAACAGCAAATGCTTTTTTAAGGCCAAAATGCATTGAAACCAATGGAAACAACAAAAGCGCATACTTTGTGATATCTCCTCTTGTAGCAAACACAGACAGATCAAAATTTCAGAGATTGTGTTGCAGACCAAGACCCTCAAATGTGATGTGAAATGGTTTTTCTCCCATGTTGCATTTAAGAGAAAACAGCAAATGCTCGTTTTAGGCCAAAATGCTTTGAAACCAATGGAAACAACAAAAGCGCATACTTTGTGATATCTCCTCTTGTAGCAAACACAGACAGCTCAAAATTTCACAGATTGTGTTGAAGACCAAGACCCACAAATGTGATGTGAAATGTTTTTTCTCCCATGTTGCGTTTAAGAGAAAACAACAAATGCTCATTTAAGTCCAAAATGCATTGAAACCAATGGAAACAACAAAATCGCATACTTTGTGATATCTCCTCTTGTAGCCAGCACAGACAGCTCAAACTTTCACAGATTGTGTTGAAGACCAAGACCCACAAATGTGATGTCAAATTGTTTTTCTCCCATGTTGCATTTAAGAGAAAACAGCAAATGCTTTTTTAAGGCCAGAATGCTTTGAAACCAATGTAAACAACAAAAGATGCATACTTTGTGATAACTCCTCTTGTAGCAAACACAGACAGCTCAAAATTTCACAGATTGTGTTGAAGACCAAGACCCACAAATGTGATGTGAAATGGTTTTTCTCCCATGTTGCATTTAAGAGAAAACAGCAAATGCTCGTTTTAGGCCAAAATGCTTTGAAAGCAATGTAAACAACAGTAATGCATACTTTGTGATAACTCCTCTTGCAGCAAACTCAGACAGCTCAAAATTTCACAGATTGTGTTGAAGACCAAGACCCACAAATGTGATGTGAAATGGTTTTTCTCCCATGTTGCTTTTAAGAGAAAACATCAAATTCTCATTTTAGGCAAAAATGCATTGAAACCAATGTAAACAACAATAATGCATACTTTGTGATAACTCCTCTTGCAGCAAACACAGACAGCTCAAAATTTCATAGATTGTGTTGAAGACCAAGACCCACAAATGTGATGTGAAATGGTTTTTCTCCCATGTTGCGTTTAAGAGAAAAGAGCAAATGCTTGTTTTAGACCAAAATGTATTGAAACCAATGGAAACAAAACGTATAGTTTGTGATATCTCCTCTTGTAGCAAACACAGACAGCTCAAAATTTCACGGATTGTGTTGAAGACCAAGACCCACAAATGTGATGTCAAATTGTTTTTCTCCGATGTTGCGTTTAAGAGAAAACAGCAAATGCTTTTTTAAGGCCAAAATGCATTGAAACCAATGGAAACAACAAAAAGCACAATCTTTGTGATATGTCCTCTTGTAGCAATCACAGACAGCTCAAAATTTCACAGATTGTGTTGAAGACCAAGATTCACAAATGTGATGTGGAATGGTTTTTCTCCCATGTTGCATTTAAGAGAAAACAGCAAATGCTCATTTTAGGCCAAAATGCATTGAAACCAATGGAAACAACAAAAGTGCATACTTTGTGATATCTCATCTTGTAGCAAACACAGACAGCTCAAAATTTCACAGATTGTGTTGAAGACCAAGACCCACAAATGTGATGTGAAATGGTTTTTCTCCCATGTTGCGTTTAAGAGAAAAGAGCAAATGCTCATTTTAGACCAAAATGCATTGAAACCAATGGAAACAAAAGCGTATACTTTGTGATATCTCCTCTTGTAGCAAACACAGACAGCTCAAAATTTCACAGATTGTGTTGAAGACCAAGACCCACAAATGTGATGTGAAATGGTTTTTCTCCCTTGTTGCTTTTAAGAGACAAAATCAAATGCTCGTTTTAGGCCAAAATGCATTGAAAGCAATGTAAACAACAATAATGCATACTTTGTGATAACTCCTCTTGTAGCAAACAGAGACAGCTCAAAATTTCACAGATTGTGTTGAAGACCAAGACCCACAAATGTCATGTGAAATGGTTTTTCTCCCATGTTGCATTTTAGAGAAAAGAGCAAATGCTCGTTTTAGACCAAAATGCGTTGAAACCAATGGAAACAAAAGCGTATACTTTGCGATATCTCCTCTTGTAGCAAACACAGACAGCTCAAAATTTCACAGATTGTGTTGAAGACCATTACCCACAAATGTGATGTGAAATGGTTTTTCTCCCATGTTGCTTTTAAGAGAAAACAGCAAATGCTCATTTTAGGCCAAAAGGCTTTGAAACCAATGTAAACAACAATAATACATACTTTGTGATAACTCCTCTTGTAGCAAACACAGACAGCTCTAAATTTCACAGACTGTGTTGAAGACCAAGACCCACAAATGTGATGTGAAATGGTTTTTCTCCCATGTTGCGTTTAAGAGAAAAGAGCAAATGCTCATTTTAGACCAAAATGCATTGAAACCAATGGAAACAAAAGCGTATAGTTTGTGATATCTCCTCTTGTAGCAAACACAGACAGCTCAAAATTTCACAGATTGTGTTGAAGACCAAGACCCACAAATGTGATGTCAAATTGTTTTTCTCCCATGTTGCATTTAAGAGAAAACAGCAAATGCTTTTATAAGGCCAAAATGCATTGAAACCAATGGAAACAACAAAAGCGCATACTTTGTGATATCTCCTCTTGTAGCAAACACAGACAGATCAAAATATCAGAGATTGTGTTGAAGACCAAGACCCTCAAATGTGATGTGAAATGGTTTTTCTCCCATGTTGCATTTAAGAGAAAACAGCAAATGCTCGTTTTAGGCCAAAATGCTTTGAAACCAATGGAAACAACAAAAGCGCATACTTTGTGATATCTCCTCTTGTAGCAAACACAGACAGCTCAAAATTTCACAGATTGTGTTGAAGACCAAGACCCACAAATGTGATGTGAAATGGTTTTTCTCCCATGTTGCGTTTAAGAGAAAACAGCAAATGCTTTTTTAAGGCCAAAATGCATTGAAACCAATGGAAACAACAAAAAGCACAGTCTTTGTGATATTTCCTCTTGTAGCAATCACAGACAGCTCAAAATTTCACAGATTGTGTTGAAGACCAAGATTCACAAATGTGATGTGGAATGGTTTTTCTCCCATGTTGCGTTTAAGAGAAAACAGCAAATGCTCATTTTAGGCCAAAATGCATTGAAACCAATGGAAACAACAAAAGTGCATACTTTGTGATATCTCATCTTGTAGCAAACACAGACAGCTCAAAATTTCACAGATTGTGTTGAAGACAAAGACCCACAAATGTGATGTGAAATGGTTTTTCTCCCATGTTGCGTTTAAGAGAAAAGAGCAAATGCTCATTTTAGACCAAAATGCATTGAAACCAATGGAAACAAAAGCGTATACTTTGTGATATCTCCTCTTGTAGCAAACACAGACAGCTCAAAATTTCACAGATTGTGTTGAAGACCAAGACCCACAAATGTGATGTGAAATGGTTTTTCTCCCTTGTTGCTTTTAAGAGACAAAATCAAATGCTCGTTTTAGGCCAAAATGCATTGAAAGCAATGTAAACAACAATAATGCATACTTTGTGATAACTCCTCTTGTAGCAAACAGAGACAGCTCAAAATTTCACAGATTGTGTTGAAGACCAAGACCCACAAATGTCATGTGAAATGGTTTTTCTCCCATGTTGCATTTTATAGAAAAGAGCAAATGCTCGTTTTAGACCAAAATGCGTTGAAACCAATGGAAACAAAAGCGTATACTTTGTGATATCTCCTCTTGTAGCAAACACAGACAGCTCAAAATTTCACAGATTGTGTTGAAGACCATTACCCACAAATGTGATGTGAAATGGTTTTTCTCCCATGTTGCTTTTAAGAGAAAACAGCAAATGCTCATTTTAGGCCAAAAGGCTTTGAAACCAATGTAAACAACAATAATACATACTTTGTGATAACTCCTCTTGCAGCAAACACAGACAGCTCTAAATTTCACAGACTGTGTTGAAGACCAAGACCCACAAATGTGATGTGAAATGGTTTTTCTCCCATGTTGCGTTTAAGAGAAAAGAGCAAATGCTCATTTTAGACCAAAATGCATTGAAACCAATGGAAACAAAAGCGTATAGTTTGTGATATCTCCTCTTGTAGCAAACACAGACAGCTCAAAATTTCACAGATTGTGTTGAAGACCAAGACCCACAAATGTGATGTCAAATTGTTTTTCTCCCATGTTGCATTTAAGAGAAAACAGCAAATGCTTTTATAAGGCCAAAATGCATTGAAACCAATGGAAACAACAAAAGCGCATACTTTGTGATATCTCCTCTTGTAGCAAACACAGACAGATCAAAATTTCAGAGATTGTGTTGAAGACCAAGACCCTCAAATGTGATGTGAAATGGTTTTTCTCCCATGTTGCATTTAAGAGAAAACAGCAAATGCTCGTTTTAGGCCAAAATGCTTTGAAACCAATGGAAACAACAAAAGCGCATACTTTGTGATATCTCCTCTTGTAGCAAACACAGACAGCTCAAAATTTCACAGATTGTGTTGAAGACCAAGACCCACAAATGTGATGTGAAATGTTTTTTCTCCCATGTTGCGTTTAAGAGAAAACAGCAAATGCTCATTTAAGTCCAAAATGCATTGAAACCAATGGAAACAACAAAATCGCATACTTTGTGATATCTCCTCTTGTAGCTAACACAGACAGCTCAAAATTTCACAGATTGTGTTGAAGACCAAGACCCACAAATGTGATGTCAAATTGTTTTTCTCCCATGTTGCCTTTAAGAGAAAACAGCAAATGCTTTTTTAAGGCAAGAATGCATTGAAACCAATGGAAACAACAAAAGCGCATACTTTGTGATATCTCCTCTTGTAGCAAACACAGACAGCTCAAAATTTCACAGATTGTGTTGAAGACCAAGACCCACAAATGTGATGTGAAATGGTATTTCTCCCATGTTGCATTTAAGAGAAAACAGCAAATGCTTTTTTAAGGCCAAAATGCTTTGAAACCAATGTAAACAACAAAAGATGCATACTTTGTGATAACTCCTCTTGTAGCAAACACAGACAGCTCAAAATTTCACAGATTGTGTTGAAGACCAAGACCCACAAATGTGATGTGAAATGGTTTTTCTCCCATGTTGCATTTAAGAGAAAACAGCAAATGCTCGTTTTAGGCCAAAATGCTTTGAAAGCAATGGAAACAACAAAAGCGCATACTTTGTGATATCTCCTCTTGTAGCAAACACAGACAGCTCAAAATTTCACAGATTGTGTTGAAGACCAAGACCCACAAATGTGATGTGAAATGTTTTTTCTCCCATGTTGCGTTTAAGAGAAAACAACAAATGCTCATTTAAGTCCAAAATGCATTGAAACCAATGGAAACAACAAATGCGCATACTTTGTGATATCTCCTCTTGTAGCAAACACAGACAGCTCAAAATTTCACAGATTGTGTTGAAGACCAAGACCCACAAATGTGATGTCAAATTGTTTTTCTCCCATGTTGCATTTAAGAGAAAACAGCAAATGCTTTTTTAAGGCCAAAATGCATTGAAACCAATGGAAACAACAAAAGCGCATACTTTGTGATATCTCCTCTTGTAGCAAATACAGACAGCTCAAAATTTCACAGATTGTGTTGAAGACCAAGACCCACAAATGTGATGTGAAATGGTTTTTCTCCCATGTTGCATTTAAGAGAAAACGGCAAATGCTCCTTTTAGGCCAAAATGCTTTGAAACCAAAGTAAACAACAATAATGCATACTTTGTGATAACTCCTCTTGCAGCAAACACAGACAGCTCAAAATTTCACAGACTGTGTTGAAGACAAAGACCCACAAATGTGATGTGAAATGGTTTTTCTCCCATGTTGCGTTTAAGAGAAAAGAGCAAATGCTCATTTTAGACCAAAATGCATTGAAACCAATGTAAACAAAAGCGTGTAGTTTGTGATATCTCATCTTGTAGCAAACACAGACAGCTCAAAATTTCAAAGATTGTGTTGAAGACCAAGACCCACAAATGTGATGTGAAATGGTTTTTCTCCCATGTTGCGTTTAAGAGAAAAGAGCAAATGCTCATTTTAGACCAAAATGCATTGAAACCAATGGAAACAAAAGCGTATACTTTGTGATATCTCCTCTTGTAGCAAACACAGACAGCTCAAAATTTCACAGATTTTGTTGAAGACCAAGACCCACAAATGTGATGTGAAATGGTTTTTCTCCCTTGTTGCTTTTAAGAGACAAAATCAAATGCTCGTTTTAGGCCAAAATGCATTGAAAGCAATGTAAACAACAATAATGCATACTTTGTGATAACTCCTCTTGTAGCAAACAGAGACAGCTCAAAATTTCACAGATTGTGTTGAAGACCAAGACCCACAAATTTCATGTGAAATGGTATTTCTCCCATGTTGCATTTTAGAGAAAAGAGCAAATGCTCGTTTTAGACCAAAATGCGTTGAAACCAATGGAAACAAAAGCGTATACTTTGTGATATCTCCTCTTGTAGCAAACACAGACAGCTCAAAATTTCACAGATTGTGTTGAAGACCAATACCCACAAATGTGATGTGAAATGGTTTTTCTCCCATGTTGCTTTTAAGAGAAAACAGCAAATGCTCATTTTAGGCCAAAAGGCTTTGAAAGTAATGTAAACAACAATAATACATACTTTGTGATAACTCCTCTTGCAGCAAACACAGACAGCTCTAATTTCACAGACTGTGTTGAAGACCAAGACCCACAAATGTGATGTGAAATGGTTTTTCTCCCATGTTGCGTTTAAGAGAAAAGAGCAAATGCTCATTTTAGACCAAAATGCATTGAAACCAATGGAAACAAAAGCGTATAGTTTGTGATATCTCCTCTTGTAGCAAACACAGACAGCTCAAAATTTCACAGATTGTGTTGAAGACCAAGACCCACAAATGTGATGTCAAATTGTTTTTCTCCCATGTTGCATTTAAGAGAAAACAGCAAATGCTTTTTTAAGGCCAAAATGCATTGAAACCAATGGAAACAACAAAAGCGCATACTTTGTGATATCTCCTCTTGTAGCAAACACAGACAGATCAAAATTTCAGAGATTGTGTTGAAGACCAAGACCCTCAAATGTGATGTGAAATGGTTTTTCTCCCATGTTGCATTTAAGAGAAAACAGCAAATGCTCGTTTTAGGCCAAAATGCTTTGAAACCAATGGAAACAACAAAAGCGCATACTTTGTGATATCTCCTCTTGTAGCAAACACAGACAGCTCAAAATTTCACAGATTGTGTTGAAGACCAAGACCCACAAATGTGATGTCAAATTGTTTTTCTCCCATGTTGCGTTTAAGAGAAAACAGCAAATGCTTTTTTAAGGCCAGAATGCTTTGAAACCAATGTAAACAACAAAAGATGCATACTTTGTGATAACTCCTCTTGTAGCAAACACAGACAGCTCAAAATTTCACAGATTGTGTTGAAGACCAAGACCCACAAATGTGATGTGAAATGGTTTTTCTCCCATGTTGCATTTAAGAGAAAACAGCAAATGCTCGTTTTAGGCCAAAATGCTTTGAAAGCAATGTAAACAACAGTAATGCATACTTTGTGATAACTCCTCTTGCAGCAAACTCAGACAGCTCAAAATTTCACAGATTGTGTTGAAGACCAAGACCCACAAATGTGATGTGAAATGGTTTTTCTCCCATGTTGCTTTTAAGAGAAAACATCAAATTCTCATTTTAGGCAAAAATGCATTGAAACCAATGTAAACAACAATAATGCATACTTTGTGATAACTCCTCTTGCAGCAAACACAGACAGCTCAAAATTTCATAGATTGTGTTGAAGACCAAGACCCACAAATGTGATGTGAAATGGTTTTTCTCCCATGTTGCGTTTAAGAGAAAAGAGCAAATGCTTGTTTTAGACCAAAATGTATTGAAACCAATGGAAACAAAACGTATAGTTTGTGATATCTCCTCTTGTAGCAAACACAGACAGCTCAAAATTTCACAGATTGTGTTGAAGACCAAGACCCACAAATGTGATGTCAAATTGTTTTTCTCCGATGTTGCGTTTAAGAGAAAACAGCAAATGCTTTTTTAAGGCCAAAATGCATTGAAACCAATGGAAACAACAAAAAGCACAATCTTTGTGATATTTCCTCTTGTAGCAATCACAGACAGCTCAAAATTTCACAGATTGTGTTGAAGACCAAGATTCACAAATGTGATGTGGAATGGTTTTTCTCCCATGTTGCGTTTAAGAGAAAACAGCAAATGCTCATTTTAGGCCAAAATGCATTGAAACCAATGGAAACAACAAAAGTGCATACTTTGTGATATCTCATCTTGTAGCAAACACAGACAGCTCAAAATTTCACAGATTGTGTTGAAGACCAAGACCCACAAATGTGATGTGAAATGGTTTTTCTCCCATGTTGCGTTTAAGAGAAAAGAGCAAATGCTCATTTTAGACCAAAATGCATTGAAACCAATGGAAACAAAAGCGTATACTTTGTGATATCTCCTCTTGTAGCAAACACAGACAGCTCAAAATTTCACAGATTGTGTTGAAGACCAAGACCCACAAATGTGATGTGAAATGGTTTTTCTCCCTTGTTGCTTTTAAGAGACAAAATCAAATGCTCGTTTTAGGCCAAAATGCATTGAAAGCAATGTAAACAACAATAATGCATACTTTGTGATAACTCCTCTTGTAGCAAACAGAGACAGCTCAAAATTTCACAGATTGTGTTGAAGACCAAGACCCACAAATGTCATGTGAAATGGTTTTTCTCCCATGTTGCATTTTAGAGAAAAGAGCAAATGCTCGTTTTAGACAAAAATGCGTTGAAACCAATGGAAACAAAAGCGCATACTTTGTGATATCTCCTCTTGTAGCAAACACAGACAGCTCAAAATTTCACAGATTGTGTTGAAGACCATTACCCACAAATGTGATGTGAAATGGTTTTTCTCCCATGTTGCTTTTAAGAGAAAACAGCAAATGCTCATTTTAGGCCAAAAGGCTTTGAAACCAATGTAAACAACAATAATACATACTTTGTGATAACTCCTCTTGCAGCAAACACAGACAGCTCTAAATTTCACAGACTGTGTTGAAGACCAAGACCCACAAATGTGATGTGAAATGGTTTTTCTCCCATGTTGCGTTTAAGAGAAAAGAGCAAATGCTCATTTTAGACCAAAATGCATTGAAACCAATGGAAACAAAAGCGTATAGTTTGTGATATCTCCTCTTGTAGCAAACACAGACAGCTCAAAATTTCACAGATTGTGTTGAAGACCAAGACCCACAAATGTGATGTCAAATTGTTTTTCTCCCATGTTGCATTTAAGAGAAAACAGCAAATGCTTTTATAAGGCAAAAATGCATTGAAACCAATGGAAACAACAAAAGCGCATACTTTGTGATATCTCCTCTTGTAGCAAACACAGACAGATCAAAATTTCATAGATTGTGTTGAAGACCAAGACCCTCAAATGTGATGTGAAATGGTTTTTCTCCCATGTTGCATTTAAGAGAAAACAGCAAATGCTCGTTTTAGGCCAAAATGCTTTGAAACCAATGGAAACAACAAAAGCGCATACTTTGTGATATCTCCTCTTGTAGCAAACACAGACAGCTCAAAATTTCACAGATTGTGTTGAAGACCAAGACCCACAAATGTGATGTGAAATGTTTTTTCTCCCATGTTGCGTTTAAGAGAAAACAACAAATGCTCATTTAAGTCCAAAATGCATTGAAACCAATGGAAACAACAAAATCGCATACTTTGTGATATCTCCTCTTGTAGCCAGCACAGACAGCTCAAAATTTCACAGATTGTGTTGAAGACCAAGACCCACAAATGTGATGTCAAATTGTTTTTCTCCCATGTTGCGTTTAAGAGAAAACAGCAAATGCTTTTTTAAGGCCAGAATGCTTTGAAACCAATGTAAACAACAAAAGATGCATACTTTGTGATAACTCCTCTTGTAGCAAACACAGACAGCTCAAAATTTCACAGATTGTGTTGAAGACCAAGACCCACAAATGTGATGTGAAATGGTTTTTCTCCCATGTTGCATTTAAGAGAAAACAGCAAATGCTCGTTTTAGGCCAAAATGCTTTGAAAGCAATGTAAACAACAGTAATGCATACTTTGTGATAACTCCTCTTGCAGCAAACTCAGACAGCTCAAAATTTCACAGATTGTGTTGAAGACCAAGACCCACAAATGTGATGTGAAATGGTTTTTCTCCCATGTTGCTTTTAAGAGAAAACATCAAATTCTCATTTTAGGCAAAAATGCATTGAAACCAATGTAAACAACAATAATGCATACTTTGTGATAACTCCTCTTGCAGCAAACACAGACAGCTCAAAATTTCATAGATTGTGTTGAAGACCAAGACCCACAAATGTGATGTGAAATGGTTTTTCTCCCATGTTGCGTTTAAGAGAAAAGAGCAAATGCTTGTTTTAGACCAAAATGTATTGAAACCAATGGAAACAAAACGTATAGTTTGTGATATCTCCTCTTGTAGCAAACACAGACAGCTCAAAATTTCACGGATTGTGTTGAAGACCAAGACCCACAAATGTGATGTCAAATTGTTTTTCTCCGATGTTGCGTTTAAGAGAAAACAGCAAATGCTTTTTTAAGGCCAAAATGCATTGAAACCAATGGAAACAACAAAAAGCACAATCTTTGTGATATTTCCTCTTGTAGCAATCACAGACAGCTCAAAATTTCACAGATTGTGTTGAAGACCAAGATTCACAAATGTGATGTGGAATGGTTTTTCTCCCATGTTGCGTTTAAGAGAAAACAGCAAATGCTCATTTTAGGCCAAAATGCATTGAAACCAATGGAAACAACAAAAGTGCATACTTTGTGATATCTCATCTTGTAGCAAACACAGACAGCTCAAAATTTCACAGATTGTGTTGAAGACCAAGACCCACAAATGTGATGTGAAATGGTTTTTCTCCCATGTTGCGTTTAAGAGAAAAGAGCAAATGCTCATTTTAGACCAAAATGCATTGAAACCAATGGAAACAAAAGCGTATACTTTGTGATATCTCCTCTTGTAGCAAACACAGACAGCTCAAAATTTCACAGATTGTGTTGAAGACCAAGACCCACAAATGTGATGTGAAATGGTTTTTCTCCCTTGTTGCTTTTAAGAGACAAAATCAAATGCTCGTTTTAGGCCAAAATGCATTGAAAGCAATGTAAACAACAATAATGCATACTTTGTGATAACTCCTCTTGTAGCAAACAGAGACAGCTCAAAATTTCACAGATTGTGTTGAAGACCAAGACCCACAAATGTCATGTGAAATGGTTTTTCTCCCATGTTGCATTTTAGAGAAAAGAGCAAATGCTCGTTTTAGACAAAAATGCGTTGAAACCAATGGAAACAAAAGCGCATACTTTGTGATATCTCCTCTTGTAGCAAACACAGACAGCTCAAAATTTCACAGATTGTGTTGAAGACCATTACCCACAAATGTGATGTGAAATGGTTTTTCTCCCATGTTGCTTTTAAGAGAAAACAGCAAATGCTCATTTTAGGCCAAAAGGCTTTGAAACCAATGTAAACAACAATAATACATACTTTGTGATAACTCCTCTTGCAGCAAACACAGACAGCTCTAAATTTCACAGACTGTGTTGAAGACCAAGACCCACAAATGTGATGTGAAATGGTTTTTCTCCCATGTTGCGTTTAAGAGAAAAGAGCAAATGCTCATTTTAGACCAAAATGCATTGAAACCAATGGAAACAAAAGCGTATAGTTTGTGATATCTCCTCTTGTAGCAAACACAGACAGCTCAAAATTTCACAGATTGTGTTGAAGACCAAGACCCACAAATGTGATGTCAAATTGTTTTTCTCCCATGTTGCATTTAAGAGAAAACAGCAAATGCTTTTATAAGGCAAAAATGCATTGAAACCAATGGAAACAACAAAAGCGCATACTTTGTGATATCTCCTCTTGTAGCAAACACAGACAGATCAAAATTTCATAGATTGTGTTGAAGACCAAGACCCTCAAATGTGATGTGAAATGGTTTTTCTCCCATGTTGCATTTAAGAGAAAACAGCAAATGCTCGTTTTAGGCCAAAATGCTTTGAAACCAATGGAAACAACAAAAGCGCATACTTTGTGATATCTCCTCTTGTAGCAAACACAGACAGCTCAAAATTTCACAGATTGTGTTGAAGACCAAGACCCACAAATGTGATGTGAAATGTTTTTTCTCCCATGTTGCGTTTAAGAGAAAACAACAAATGCTCATTTAAGTCCAAAATGCATTGAAACCAATGGAAACAACAAAATCGCATACTTTGTGATATCTCCTCTTGTAGCCAGCACAGACAGCTCAAAATTTCACAGATTGTGTTGAAGACCAAGACCCACAAATGTGATGTCAAATTGTTTTTCTCCCATGTTGCGTTTAAGAGAAAACAGCAAATGCTTTTTTAAGGCCAGAATGCTTTGAAACCAATGTAAACAACAAAAGATGCATACTTTGTGATAACTCCTCTTGTAGCAAACACAGACAGCTCAAAATTTCACAGATTGTGTTGAAGACCAAGACCCACAAATGTGATGTGAAATGGTTTTTCTCCCATGTTGCATTTAAGAGAAAACAGCAAATGCTCGTTTTAGGCCAAAATGCTTTGAAAGCAATGTAAACAACAGTAATGCATACTTTGTGATAACTCCTCTTGCAGCAAACTCAGACAGCTCAAAATTTCACAGATTGTGTTGAAGACCAAGACCCACAAATGTGATGTGAAATGGTTTTTCTCCCATGTTGCTTTTAAGAGAAAACATCAAATTCTCATTTTAGGCAAAAATGCATTGAAACCAATGTAAACAACAATAATGCATACTTTGTGATAACTCCTCTTGCAGCAAACACAGACAGCTCAAAATTTCATAGATTGTGTTGAAGACCAAGACCCACAAATGTGATGTGAAATGGTTTTTCTCCCATGTTGCGTTTAAGAGAAAAGAGCAAATGCTTGTTTTAGACCAAAATGTATTGAAACCAATGGAAACAAAACGTATAGTTTGTGATATCTCCTCTTGTAGCAAACACAGACAGCTCAAAATTTCACGGATTGTGTTGAAGACCAAGACCCACAAATGTGATGTCAAATTGTTTTTCTCCGATGTTGCGTTTAAGAGAAAACAGCAAATGCATTTTTAAGGCCAAAATGCATTGAAACCAATGGAAACAACAAAAAGCACAATCTTTGTGATATTTCCTCTTGTAGCAATCACAGACAGCTCAAAATTTCACAGATTGTGTTGAAGACCAAGATTCACAAATGTGATGTGGAATGGTTTTTCTCCCATGTTGCGTTTAAGAGAAAACAGCAAATGCTCATTTTAGGCCAAAATGCATTGAAACCAATGGAAACAACAAAAGTGCATACTTTGTGATATCTCATCTTGTAGCAAACACAGACAGCTCAAAATTTCACAGATTGTGTTGAAGACCAAGACCCACAAATGTGATGTGAAATGGTTTTTCTCCCATGTTGCGTTTAAGAGAAAAGAGCAAATGCTCATTTTAGACCAAAATGCATTGAAACCAATGGAAACAAAAGCGTATACTTTGTGATATCTCCTCTTGTAGCAAACACAGACAGCTCAAAATTTCACAGATTGTGTTGAAGACCAAGACCCACAAATGTGATGTGAAATGGTTTTTCTCCCTTGTTGCTTTTAAGAGACAAAATCAAATGCTCGTTTTAGGCCAAAATGCATTGAAAGCAATGTAAACAACAATAATGCATACTTTGTGATAACTCCTCTTGTAGCAAACAGAGACAGCTCAAAATTTCACAGATTGTGTTGAAGACCAAGACCCACAAATGTCATGTGAAATGGTTTTTCTCCCATGTTGCATTTTAGAGAAAAGAGCAAATGCTCGTTTTAGACAAAAATGCGTTGAAACCAATGGAAACAAAAGCGCATACTTTGTGATATCTCCTCTTGTAGCAAACACAGACAGCTCAAAATTTCACAGATTGTGTTGAAGACCATTACCCACAAATGTGATGTGAAATGGTTTTTCTCCCATGTTGCTTTTAAGAGAAAACAGCAAATGCTCATTTTAGGCCAAAAGGCTTTGAAACCAATGTAAACAACAATAATACATACTTTGTGATAACTCCTCTTGCAGCAAACACAGACAGCTCTAAATTTCACAGACTGTGTTGAAGACCAAGACCCACAAATGTGATGTGAAATGGTTTTTCTCCCATGTTGCGTTTAAGAGAAAAGAGCAAATGCTCATTTTAGACCAAAATGCATTGAAACCAATGGAAACAAAAGCGTATAGTTTGTGATATCTCCTCTTGTAGCAAACACAGACAGCTCAAAATTTCACAGATTGTGTTGAAGACCAAGACCCACAAATGTGATGTCAAATTGTTTTTCTCCCATGTTGCATTTAAGAGAAAACAGCAAATGCTTTTATAAGGCCAAAATGCATTGAAACCAATGGAAACAACAAAAGCGCATACTTTGTGATATCTCCTCTTGTAGCAAACACAGACAGATCAAAATTTCATAGATTGTGTTGAAGACCAAGACCCTCAAATGTGATGTGAAATGGTTTTTCTCCCATGTTGCATTTAAGAGAAAACAGCAAATGCTCATTTTAGGCCAAAATGCTTTGAAACCAATGGAAACAACAAAAGCGCATACTTTGTGATATCTCCTCTTGTAGCAAACACAGACAGCTCAAAATTTCACAGATTGTGTTGAAGACCAAGACCCACAAATGTGATGTGAAATGTTTTTTCTCCCATGTTGCGTTTAAGAGAAAACAACAAATGCTCATTTAAGTCCAAAATGCATTGAAACAAATGGAAACAACAAAATCGCATACTTTGTGATATCTCCTCTTGTAGCTAACACAGACAGCTCAAAATTTCACAGATTGTGTTGAAGACCAAGACCCACAAATGTGGTGTCAAATTGTTTTTCTCCCATGTTGCGTTTAAGAGAAAACAGCAAATGCTTTTTTAAGGCAAGAATGCATTGAAACCAATGGAAACAACAAAAGCGCATACTTTGTGATATCTCCTCTTGTAGCAAACACAGACAGCTCAAAATTTCACAGATTGTGTTGAAGACCAAGACCCACAAATGTGATGTGAAATGGTATTTCTCCCATGTTGCATTTAAGAGAAAACAGCAAATGCTTTTTTAAGGCCAAAATGCTTTGAAACCAATGTAAACAACAAAAGATGCATACTTTGTGATAACTCCTCTTGTAGCAAACACAGACAGCTCAAAATTTCACAGATTGTGTTGAAGACCAAGACCCACAAATGTGATGTGAAATGGTTTTTCTCCCATGTTGCATTTAAGAGAAAACAGCAAATGCTCGTTTTAGGCCAAAAAGCTTTGAAAGCAATGTAAACAACAAAAGCACATACTTTGTGATATCTCCTCTTGTAGCAAACACAGACAGCTCAAAATTTCACAGATTGTGTTGAAGACCAAGACCCACAAATGTGATGTGAAATGTTTTTTCTCCCATGTTGCGTTTAAGAGAAAACAACAAATGCTCATTTAAGTCCAAAATGCATTGAAACCAATGGAAACAACAAATGCGCATACTTTGTGATATCTCCTCTTGTAGCAAACACAGACAGCTCAAAATTTCACAGATTGTGTTGAAGACCAAGACCCACAAATGTGATGTCAAATTGTTTTTCTCCCATGTTGCATTTAAGAGAAAACAGCAAATGCTTTTTTAAGGCCAAAATGCATTGAAACCAATGGAAACAACAAAAGCGCATACTTTGTGATATCTCCTCTTGTAGCAAACACAGACAGCTCAAAATTTCACAGATTGTGTTGAAGACCAAGACCCACAAATGTGATGTGAAATGGTATTTCTCCCATGTTGCATTTAAGAGAAAACAGCAAATGCTTTTTTAAGGCCAAAATGCTTTGAAACCAATGTAAACAACAAAAGATGCATACTTTGTGATAACTCCTCTTGTAGCAAACACAGACAGCTCAAAATTTCACAGATTGTGTTGAAGACCAAGACCCACAAATGTGATGTGAAATATTTTTTCTCCCATGTTGCGTTTAAGAGAAAACAACAAATGCTCATTTAAGTCCAAAATGCATTGAAACCAATGGAAACAACAAATGCGCATACTTTGTGATATCTCCTCTTGTAGCAAACACAGACAGCTCAAAATTTCACAGATTGTGTTGAAGACCAAGACCCACAAATGTGATGTCAAATTGTTTTTCTCCCATGTTGCATTTAAGAGAAAACAGCAAATGCTTTTTTAAGGCCAAAATGCATTGAAACCAATGGAAACAACAAAAGCGCATACTTTGTGATATCTCCTCTTGTAGCAAATACAGACAGCTCAAAATTTCACAGATTGTGTTGAAGACCAAGACCCACAAATGTGATGTGAAATGGTTTTTCTCCCATGTTGCATTTAAGAGAAAACAGCAAATGCTCCTTTTAGGCCAAAATGCTTTGAAACCAATGTAAACAACAATAATGCATACTTTGTGATAACTCCTCTTGCAGCAAACACAGACAGCTCAAAATTTCACAGACTGTGTTGAAGACAAAGACCCACAAATGTGATGTGAAATGGTTTTTCTCCCATGTTGCGTTTAAGAGAAAAGAGCAAATGCTCATTTTAGACCAAAATGCATTGAAACCAATGTAAACAAAAGCGTATAGTTTGTGATATCTCCTCTTGTAGCAAACACAGACAGCTCAAAATTTCACAGATTGTGTTGAAGACCAAGACCCACAAATGTCATGTGAAATGGTTTTTCTCCCAAGTTGTGTTTAACAGAAAACAGCAAATGCTCATTTTAGGTCAAAATACATTGAAACCAATGGAAACTACAAAAAGCGCAATATTTGTGATATCTCCTCTTGTAGCAAACACAGACAGCACAAAATTTCACAGATTGTGTTGAAGACCAAGACCCACAAAAGTGATGTGAAATTGTTTTTCTCCCATGTTGCGTTTAAGAGAAATGAGCAAATGCTCGTTTTAGACCAAAATGCATTGAAACCAATGGAAACAAAAGTGTATACTTTGTGAAATCTCCTCTTGTAGCAAACACAGACAGCTCAAAATTTCACAGATTGTGTTGAAGACCAAGACCCACAAATGTGATGTGAAATGGTTTTTCACCCATGTTGCGTTTTAATAAAAAACAACAAATGCTCATTTAAGTCCAAAATGCATTGAAACCAATGGAAACAACAAAAGCGCATAATTTGTGATATCTCCTCTTGTAGCAAACACAGACAGCTCAAAATTTCACAGATTGTGTTGAAGACCAAGACCCACAAATGTGTTGTGAAATGGTTTTTCACCCATGTTGCGTTTTAAGAAAAAACAACAAATGCTCATTTAAGTCCAAAATGCATTGAAACAATTGGAAACAGCAAAAGCGCATACTTTGTGATATCTCCTCTTGTAGCAAACACAGACAGCTCAAAATTTCACAGATTGTGTTGAAGACCAAGACCCACAAATGTGATGTGAAATGGTTTTTCTCCCTTGTTGCTTTTAAGAGACAAAATCAAATGCTCGTTTTAGGCCAAAATGCATTGAAAGCAATGTAAACAACAATAATGCATACTTTGTGATAACTCCTCTTGTAGCAAACAGAGACAGCTCAAAATTTCACAGATTGTGTTGAAGACCAAGACCCACAAATGTGATGTGAAATGGTTTTTCTCCCATGTTGCATTTAAGAGAAAACAGCAAATGCTTGTTTTAGGCCAAAATGCTTTGAAAGCAATGTAAACAACAGTAATGCATACTTTGTGATAACTCCTCTTGCAGCAAACTCAGACAGCTCAAAATTTCACAGATTGTGTTGAAGACCAAGACCCACAAATGTGATGTGAAATGGTTTTTCTCCCATGTTGCTTTTAAGAGAAAACATCAAATTCTCATTTTAGGCAAAAATGCATTGAAACCAATGTAAACAACAATAATGCATACTTTGTGATAACTCCTCTTGCAGCAAACACAGACAGCTCAAAATTTCATAGATTGTGTTGAAGACCAAGACCCACAAATGTGATGTGAAATGGTTTTTCTCCCATGTTGCGTTTAAGAGAAAAGAGCAAATGCTTGTTTTAGACCAAAATGTATTGAAACCAATGGAAACAAAACGTATAGTTTGTGATATCTCCTCTTGTAGCAAACACAGACAGCTCAAAATTTCACGGATTGTGTTGAAGACCAAGACCCACAAATGTGATGTCAAATTGTTTTTCTCTGATGTTGCGTTTAAGAGAAAACAGCAAATGCTTTTTTAAGGCCAAAATGCATTGAAACCAATGGAAACAACAAAAAGCACAATCTTTGTGATATCTCCTCTTGTAGCAATCACAGACAGCTCAAAATTTCACAGATTGTGTTGAAGACCAAGATTCACAAATGTGATGTGGAATGGTTTTTCTCCCATGTTGCGTTTAAGAGAAAACAGCAAATGCTCATTTTAGGCCAAAATGCATTGAAACCAATGGAAACAACAAAAGTGCATACTTTGTGATATCTCATCTTGTAGCAAACACAGACAGCTCAAAATTTCACAGATTGTGTTGAAGACCAAGACCCACAAATGTGATGTGAAATGGTTTTTCTCCCATGTTGCGTTTAAGAGAAAAGAGCAAATGCTCATTTTAGACCAAAATGCATTGAAACCAATGGAAACAAAAGCGTATACTTTGTGATATCTCCTCTTGTAGCAAACACAGACAGCTCAAAATTTCACAGATTGTGTTGAAGACCAAGACCCACAAATGTCATGTGAAATGGTTTTTCTCCCAAGTTGTGTTTAACAGAAAACAGCAAATGCTCATTTTAGGTCAAAATACATTGAAACCAATGGAAACTACAAAAAGCGCAATATTTGTGATATCTCCTCTTGTAGCAAACACAGACAGCACAAAATTTCACAGATTGTGTTGAAGACCAAGACCCACAAAAGTGATGTGAAATTGTTTTTCTCCCATGTTGCGTTTAAGAGAAATGAGCAAATGCTCGTTTTAGACCAAAATGCATTGAAACCAATGGAAACAAAAGTGTATACTTTGTGAAATCTCCTCTTGTAGCAAACACAGACAGCTCAAAATTTCACAGATTGTGTTGAAGACCAAGACCCACAAATGTGATGTGAAATGGTTTTTCACCCATGTTGCGTTTTAATAAAAAACAACAAATGCTCATTTAAGTCCAAAATGCATTGAAACCAATGGAAACAACAAAAGCGCATAATTTGTGATATCTCCTCTTGTAGCAAACACAGACAGCTCAAAATTTCACAGATTGTGTTGAAGACCAAGACCCACAAATGTGTTGTGAAATGGTTTTTCACCCATGTTGCGTTTTAAGAAAAAACAACAAATGCTCATTTAAGTCCAAAATGCATTGAAACAATTGGAAACAGCAAAAGCGCATACTTTGTGATATCTCCTCTTGTAGCAAACACAGACAGCTCAAAATTTCACAGATTGTGTTGAAGACCAAGACCCACAAATGTGATGTGAAATGGTTTTTCTCCCTTGTTGCTTTTAAGAGACAAAATCAAATGCTCGTTTTAGGCCAAAATGCATTGAAAGCAATGTAAACAACAATAATGCATACTTTGTGATAACTCCTCTTGTAGCAAACAGAGACAGCTCAAAATTTCACAGATTGTGTTGAAGACCAAGACCCACAAATGTGATGTGAAATGGTTTTTCTCCCATGTTGCATTTAAGAGAAAACAGCAAATGCTTGTTTTAGGCCAAAATGCTTTGAAAGCAATGTAAACAACAGTAATGCATACTTTGTGATAACTCCTCTTGCAGCAAACTCAGACAGCTCAAAATTTCACAGATTGTGTTGAAGACCAAGACCCACAAATGTGATGTGAAATGGTTTTTCTCCCATGTTGCTTTTAAGAGAAAACATCAAATTCTCATTTTAGGCAAAAATGCATTGAAACCAATGTAAACAACAATAATGCATACTTTGTGATAACTCCTCTTGCAGCAAACACAGACAGCTCAAAATTTCATAGATTGTGTTGAAGACCAAGACCCACAAATGTGATGTGAAATGGTTTTTCTCCCATGTTGCGTTTAAGAGAAAAGAGCAAATGCTTGTTTTAGACCAAAATGTATTGAAACCAATGGAAACAAAACGTATAGTTTGTGATATCTCCTCTTGTAGCAAACACAGACAGCTCAAAATTTCACGGATTGTGTTGAAGACCAAGACCCACAAATGTGATGTCAAATTGTTTTTCTCTGATGTTGCGTTTAAGAGAAAACAGCAAATGCTTTTTTAAGGCCAAAATGCATTGAAACCAATGGAAACAACAAAAAGCACAATCTTTGTGATATCTCCTCTTGTAGCAATCACAGACAGCTCAAAATTTCACAGATTGTGTTGAAGACCAAGATTCACAAATGTGATGTGGAATGGTTTTTCTCCCATGTTGCGTTTAAGAGAAAACAGCAAATGCTCATTTTAGGCCAAAATGCATTGAAACCAATGGAAACAACAAAAGTGCATACTTTGTGATATCTCATCTTGTAGCAAACACAGACAGCTCAAAATTTCACAGATTGTGTTGAAGACCAAGACCCACAAATGTGATGTGAAATGGTTTTTCTCCCATGTTGCGTTTAAGAGAAAAGAGCAAATGCTCATTTTAGACCAAAATGCATTGAAACCAATGGAAACAAAAGCGTATACTTTGTGATATCTCCTCTTGTAGCAAACACAGACAGCTCAAAATTTCACAGATTGTGTTGAAGACCAAGACCCACAAATGTGATGTGAAATGGTTTTTCTCCCTTGTTGCTTTTAAGAGACAAAATCAAATGCTCGTTTTAGGCCAAAATGCATTGAAAGCAATGTAAACAACAATAATGCATACTTTGTGATAACTCCTCTTGTAGCAAACAGAGACAGCTCAAAATATCACAGATTGTGTTGAAGACCAAGACCCACAAATGTCATGTGAAATGGTTTTTCTCCCATGTTGCATTTTAGAGAAAAGAGCAAATGCTCGTTTTAGACCAAAATGCGTTGAAACCAATGGAAACAAAAGCGTATACTTTGTGATATCTCCTCTTGTAGCAAACACAGACAGCTCAAAATTTCACAGATTGTGTTGAAGACCATTACCCACAAATGTGATGTGAAATGGTTTTTCTCCCATGTTGCTTTTAAGAGAAAACAGCAAATGCTCATTTTAGGCCAAAAGGCTTTGAAACCAATGTAAACAACAATAATACATACTTTGTGATAACTCCTCTTGCAGCAAACACAGACAGCTCTAAATTTCACAGACTGTGTTGAAGACCAAGACCCACAAATGTGATGTGAAATGGTTTTTCTCCCATGTTGCGTTTAAGAGAAAAGAGCAAATGCTCATTTTAGACCAAAATGCATTGAAACCAATGGAAACAAAAGCGTATAGTTTGTGATATCTCCTCTTGTAGCAAACACAGACAGCTCAAAATTTCACAGATTGTGTTGAAGACCAAGACCCACAAATGTGATGTCAACTTGTTTTTCTCCCATGTTGCATTTAAGAGAAAACAGCAAATGCTTTTATAAGGCCAAAATACATTGAAACCAATGGAAACAACAAAAGCGCATACTTTGTGATATCTCCTCTTGTAGCAAACACAGACAGATCAAAATTTCAGAGATTGTGTTGAAGACCAAGACCCTCAAATGTGATGTGAAATGGTTTTTCTCCCATGTTGCATTTAAGAGAAAACAGCAAATGCTCGTTTTAGGCCAAAATGCTTTGAAACCAATGGAAACAACAAAAGCGCATACTTTGTGATATCTCCTCTTGTAGCAAACACAGACAGCTCAAAATTTCACAGATTGTGTTGAAGACCAAGACCCACAAATGTGATGTGAAATGTTTTTTCTCCCATGTTGCGTTTAAGAGAAAACAACAAATGCTCATTTAAGTCCAAAATGCATTGAAACCAATGGAAACAACAAAATCGCATACTTTGTGATATCTCCTCTTGTAGCTAACACAGACAGCTCAAAATTTCACAGATTGTGTTGAAGACCAAGACCCACAAATGTGATGTGAAATGGTATTTCTCCCATGTTGCATTTAAGAGAAAACAGCAAATGCTTTTTTAAGGCCAAAATGCTTTGAAACCAATGTAAACAACAAAAGATGCATACTTTGTGATAACTCCTCTTGTAGCAAACACAGACAGCTCAAAATTTCACAGATTGTGTTGAAGACCAAGACCCACAAATGTGATGTGAAATGGTTTTTCTCCCATGTTGCATTTAAGAGAAAACAGCAAATGCTCGTTTTAGGCCAAAATGCTTTGAAAGCAATGTAAACAACAAAAGCGCATACTTTGTGATATCTCCTCTTGTAGCAAACACAGACAGCTCAAAATTTCACAGATTGTGTTGAAGACCAAGACCCACAAATGTGATGTGAAATGTTTTTTCTCCCATGTTGCGTTTAAGAGAAAACAACAAATGCTCATTTAAGTCCAAAATGCATTGAAACCAATGGAAACAACAAATGCGCATACTTTGTGATATCTCCTCTTGTAGCAAACACAGACAGCTCAAAATTTCACAGATTGTGTTGAAGACCAAGACCCACAAATGTGATATAAAATTGTTTTTCTCCCATGTTGCATTTAAGAGAAAACAGCAAATGCTTTTTTAAGGCCAAAATGCATTGAAACCAATGGAAACAACAAAAGCGCATACTTTGTGATATCTCCTCTTGTAGCAAATACAGACAGCTCAAAATTTCACAGATTGTGTTGAAGACCAAGACCCACAAATGTGATGTGAAATGGTTTTTCTCCCATGTTGCATTTAAGAGAAAACAGCAAATGCTCCTTTTAGGCCAAAATGCTTTGAAACCAATGTAAACAACAATAATGCATACTTTGTGATAACTCCTCTTGCAGCAAACACAGACAGCTCAAAATTTCACAGACTGTGTTGAAGACAAAGACCCACAAATGTGATGTGAAATGGTTTTTCTCCCATGTTGCGTTTAAGAGAAAAGAGCAAATGCTCATTTTAGACCAAAATGCATTGAAACCAATGTAAACAAAAGCGTATAGTTTGTGATATCTCCTCTTGTAGCAAACACAGACAGCTCAAAATTTCACAGATTGTGTTGAAGACCAAGACCCACAAATGTCATGTGAAATGGTTTTTTCTCCCAAGTTGTGTTTAACAGAAAACAGCAAATGCTCATTTTAGGTCAAAATACATTGAAACCAATGGAAACTACAAAAAGCGCAATATTTGTGATATCTCCTCTTGTAGCAAACACAGACAGCACAAAATTTCACAGATTGTGTTGAAGACCAAGACCCACAAAAGTGATGTGAAATTGTTTTTCTCTCATGTTGCGTTTAAGAGAAATGAGCAAATGCTCGTTTTAGACCAAAATGCATTGAAACCAATGGAAACAAAAGTGTATACTTTGTGAAATCTCCTCTTGTAGCAAACACAGACAGCTCAAAATTTCACAGATTGTGTTGAAGACCTAGTCCCACAAATGTGATGTGAAATGTTTTTTCTCCCATGTTGCGTTTAAGAGAAAACAACAAATGCTTATTTAAGTCCAAAATGCAATGAAACCAATGGAAACAACAAAAGCGCATAATTTGTGAAATCTCCTCTTGTAGCAAACACAGACAGCTCAAAATTTCACAGATTGTGTTGAAGACCAAGACCCACAAATGTGATGTGAAATGGTTTTTCACCCATGTTGCGTTTTAAGAAAAAACAACAAATGCTCATTTAAGTCCAAAATGCATTGAAACAATTGGAAACAGCAAAAGCGCAGACTTTGTGATATCTCCTCTTGTAGCAAACAAAGACAGCTCAAAATTTCACAGATTGTGTTGAAGACCAAGACCCACAAATGTGATGTGAAATGGTTTTTCTCCCATGTTGCGTTTAAGAGAAAAGAGCAAATGCTCATTTTAGACCAAAATGCATTGAAACCAATGGAAAGAAAAGCTTATACTTTGTGATATCTCCTCTTGTAGCAAACACAGACAGCTCAAAATTTCACAGATTGTGTTGAAGACCAAGACCCACAAATGTGATGTGAAATGGTTTTTCTCCCTTGTTGCTTTTAAGAGACAAAATCAAATGCTCGTTTTAGGCCAAAATGCATTGAAAGCAATGTAAACAACAATAATGCATACTTTGTGATAACTCCTCTTGTAGCAAACAGAGACAGCTCAAAATTTCACAGATTGTGTTGAAGACCAAGACCCACAAATGTCATGTGAAATGGTTTTTCTCCCATGTTGCATTTTAGAGAAAAGAGCAAATGCTCGTTTTAGACCAAAATGCGTTGAAACCAATGGAAACAAAAGCATATACTTTGTGATATCTCCTCTTGTAGCAAACACAGACAGCTCAAAATTTCACAGATTGTGTTGAAGACCAATACCCACAAATGTGATGTGAAATGGTTTTTCTCCCATGTTGCTTTTAAGAGAAAACAGCAAATGCTCATTTTAGGCCAAAAGGCTTTGAAAGTAATGTAAACAACAATAATACATACTTTGTGATAACTCCTCTTGCAGCAAACACAGACAGCTCTAAATTTCACAGACTGTGTTGAAGACCAAGACCCACAAATGTGATGTGAAATGGTTTTTCTCCATGTTGCGTTTAAGAGAAAAGAGCAAATGCTCATTTTAGACCAAAATGCATTGAAACCATTGGAAACAAAAGCATATAGTTTGTGATATCTCCTCTTGTAGCAAACACAGACAGCTCAAAATTTCACAGATTGTGTTGAAGACCAAGACCCACAAATGTGATGTCAAATTGTTTTTCTCCCATGTTGCATTTAAGAGAAAACAGCAAATGCTTTTTTAAGGCCAAAATGCATTGAAACCAATGGAAACAACAAAAGCGCATACTTTGTGATATCTCCTCTTGTAGCAAACACAGACAGATCAAAATTTCAGAGATTGTGTTGAAGACCAAGACCCTCAAATGTGATGTGAAAT
The DNA here is from genome assembly GCA_031769625.1 of Taudactylus pleione. NCBI lineage: Eukaryota > Metazoa > Chordata > Amphibia > Anura > Myobatrachidae > Taudactylus > Taudactylus pleione. Next base: position 679,544 of record JAUIMM010001231.1, read on the forward strand.
GGTTTTTCTCCCATGTTGCATTTAAGAGAAAACAGCAAATGCTCGTTTTAGGCCAAAATGCTTTGAAACCAATGGAAACAACAAAAGCGCATACTTTGTGATATCTCCTCTTGTAGCAAACACAGACAGCTCAAAATTTCACAGATTGTGTTGAAGACCAAGACCCACAAATGTGATGTGAAATGTTTTTTCTCCCATGTTGCGTTTAAGAGAAAACAACAAATGCTCATTTAAGTCCAAAATGCATTGAAACCAATGGAAACAACAAAATCGCATACTTTGTGATATCTCCTCTTGTAGCTAACACAGACAGCTCAAAATTTCACAGATTGTGTTGAAGACCAAGACCCACAAATGTGATGTCAAATTGTTTTTCTCCCATGTTGCATTTAAGAGAAAACAGCAAATGCTTTTTTAAGGCCAAAATGCATTGAAACCAATGGAAACAACAAAAGCGCATACTTTGTGATATCTCCTCTTGTAGCAAACACAGACAGATCAAAATTTCAGAGATTGTGTTGAAGACCAAGACCCTCAAATGTGATGTGAAATGGTTTTTCTCCCATGTTGCATTTAAGAGAAAACAGCAAATGCTCGTTTTAGGCCAAAATGCTTTGAAACCAATGGAAACAACAAAAGCGCATACTTTGTGATATCTCCTCTTGTAGCAAACACAGACAGCTCAAAATTTCACAGATTGTGTTGAAGACCAAGACCCACAAATGTGATGTGAAATGTTTTTTCTCCCATGTTGCGTTTAAGAGAAAACAACAAATGCTCATTTAAGTCCAAAATGCATTGAAACCAATGGAAACAACAAAATCGCATACTTTGTGATATCTCCTCTTGTAGCTAACACAGACAGCTCAAAATTTCACAGATTGTGTTGAAGACCAAGACCCACAAATGTGATGTCAAATTGTTTTTCTCCCATGTTGCGTTTAAGAGAAAACAGCAAATGCTTTTTTAAGGCCAGAATGCATTGAAACCAATGGAAACAAAAAAGCGCATACTTTGTGATATCTCCTCTTGTAGCAAACACAGACAGCTCAAAATTTCACAGATTGTGTTGAAGACCAACACCCACAAATGTGATGTGAAATGGTATTTCTCCCATGTTGCATTTAAGAGAAAACAGCAAATGCTTTTTTAAGGCCAAAATGCTTTGAAACCAATGTAAACAACAAAAGATGCATACTTTGTGATAACTCCTCTTGTAGCAAACACAGACAGCTCAAAATTTCACAGATTGTGTTGAAGACCAAGACCCACAAATGTGATGTGAAATGGTTTTTCTCCCATGTTGCATTTAAGAGAAAACAGCAAATGCTCGTTTTAGGCCAAAATGCTTTGAAAGCAATATAAACAACAGTAATGCATACTTTGTGATAACTCCTCTTGCAGCAAACACAGACAGCTCAAAATTTCACAGATTGTGTTGAAGACCAAGACCCACAAATGTGATGTGAAATGGTTTTTCTCCCATGTTGCTTTTAAGAGAAAACAGCAAATGCTCATTTTAGGCCAAAATGCTTTGAAAGCAATGTAAACAACAATAATGCATACTTTGTGATATCTCCTCTTGCAGCAAACACAGACAACTCAAAATTTCACAGATTGTGTTGAAGACCAAGACCCAAAAATGTGATGTGAAATGGTTTTTCTCCCATGTTGCGTTTTAGAGAAAAGAACAAATGCTTGATTTAGACCAAAATGTATTGAAACCAATGGAAACAAAAGCGTATCATTTGTGATATCTCCTCTTGTAGCAAACACAGACAGCTCAAAATTTCTCGGATTGTGTTGAAGACCAAGACCCACAAATATGATGTCAAATGGTTTTTCTCCCATGTTGCATTTAAGAGAAAACAGCAAATGCTCGTTTTAGGCCAAAATGCTTTGAAACCAATGGAAACAACAAAAGCGCATACTTTGTGATATCTCCTCTTGTAGCAAACACAGACAGCTCAAAATTTCACAGATTGTGTTGAAGACCAAGACCCACAAATGTGATGTGAAATGTTTTTTCTCCCATGTTGCGTTTAAGAGAAAACAACAAATGCTCATTTAAGTCCAAAATGCATTGAAACCAATGGAAACAACAAAATCGCATACTTTGTGATATCTCCTCTTGTAGCTAACACAGACAGCTCAAAATTTCACAGATTGTGTTGAAGACCAAGACCCACAAATGTGATGTCAAATTGTTTTTCTCCCATGTTGCGTTTAAGAGAAAACAGCAAATGCTTTTTTAAGGCCAGAATGCATTGAAACCAATGGAAACAACAAAAGCGCATACTTTGTGATATCTCCTCTTGTAGCAAACACAGACAGCTCAAAATTTCACAGATTGTGTTGAAGACCAACACCCACAAATGTGATGTGAAATGGTATTTCTCCCATGTTGCATTTAAGAGAAAACAGCAAATGCTTTTTTAAGGCCAAAATGCTTTGAAACCAATGTAAACAACAAAAGATGCATACTTTGTGATAACTCCTCTTGTAGCAAACACAGACAGCTCAAAATTTCACAGATTGTGTTGAAGACCAAGACCCACAAATGTGATGTGAAATGGTTTTTCTCCCATGTTGCATTTAAGAGAAAACAGCAAATGCTCGTTTTAGGCCAAAATGCTTTGAAAGCAATGTAAACAACAGTAATGCATACTTTGTGATAACTCCTCTTGCAGCAAACACAGACAGCTCAAAATTTCACAGATTGTGTTGAAGACCAAGACCCACAAATGTGATGTGAAATGGTTTTTCTCCCATGTTGCTTTTAAGAGAAAACAGCAAATGCTCATTTTAGGCCAAAATGCTTTGAAAGCAATGTAAACAACAATAATGCATACTTTGTGATATCTCCTCTTGCAGCAAACACAGACAACTCAAAATTTCACAGATTGTGTTGAAGACCAAGACCCACAAATGTGATGTGAAATGGTTTTTCTCCCATGTTGCGTTTTAGAGAAAAGAACAAATGCTTGATTTAGACCAAAATGTATTGAAACCAATGGAAACAAAAGCGTATCGTTTGTGATATCTCCTCTTGTAGCAAACACAGACAGCTCAAAATTTCTCGGATTGTGTTGAAGACCAAGACCCACAAATGTGATGTCAAATGGTTTTTCTCCGATGTTGCGTTTAAGAGAAAACAGAAAATGCTTTTTTAAGGCCAAAATGCATTGAAACCAATGGAAACAACAAAAGCGCATACTTTGTGATATCTCCTCTTGTAACAAACACAGACAGCTCAAAATTTCAGAGATTGTGTTAAAGACCAAGACCCACAAATGTGATGTGAAATGGTTTTTCTCCCATGTTGCATTTAAGAGAAAACAGCAAATGCTCGTTTTAAGCCAAAATGCTTTGAAACCAATGGAAACAACAAAAGCGCATACTTTGTGATATCTCCTCTTGTAGCAAACACAGACAGCTCAAAATTTCACAGATTGTGTTGAAGACCAAGACCCACAAATGTGATGTGAAATGTTTTTTCTCCCATGTTGCGTTTAAGAGAAAACAACAAATGCTCATTTAAGTCCAAAATGCATTGAAACCAATGGAAACAACAAATGCGCATACTTTGTGATATCTCCTCTTGTAGCAAACACAGACAGCTCAAAATTTCACAGATTGTGTTGAAGACCAAGACCCACAAATGTGATGTCAAATTGTTTTTCTCCCATGTTGCATTTAAGAGAAAACAGCAAATGCTTTTTTAAGGCCAAAATGCATTGAAACCAATGGAAACAACAAAAGCGCATACTTTGTGATATCTCCTCTTGTAGCAAATACAGACAGCTCAAAATTTCACAGATTGTGTTGAAGACCAAGACCCACAAATGTGATGTGAAATGGTTTTTCTCCCATGTGGCATTTAAGAGAAAACAGCAAATGCTCCTTTTAGGCCAAAATGCTTTGAAACCAATGTAAACAACAATAATGCATACTTTGTGATAACTCCTCTTGCAGCAAACACAGACAGCTCAAAATTTCACAGACTGTGTTGAAGACAAAGACCCACAAATGTGATGTGAAATGGTTTTTCTCCCATGTTGCGTTTAAGAGAAAAGAGCAAATGCTCATTTTAGACCAAAATGCATTGAAACCAATGTAAACAAAAGCGTATAGTTTGTGATATCTCCTCTTGTAGCAAACACAGACAGCTCAAAATTTCACAGATTGTGTTGAAGACCAAGACCCACAAATGTGATGTGAAATGGTTTTTCTCACAAGTTGTGTTTAACAGAAAACAGCAAATGCTCATTTTAGGTCAAAATACATTGAAACCAATGGAAACTACAAAAAGCGCAATATTTGTGATATCTCCTCTTGTAGCAAACACAGACAGCACAAAATTTCACAGATTGTGTTGAAGACCAAGACCCACAAAAGTGATGTGAAATTGTTTTTCTCCCATGTTGCGTTTAAGAGAAAAGAGCAAATGCTCGTTTTAGACCAAAATGCATTGAAACCAATGGAAACAAAAGTGTATACTTTGTGAAATCTCCTCTTGTAGCAAACACAGACAGCTCAAAATTTCACAGATTGTGTTGAAGACCTAGTCCCACAAATGTGATGTGAAATGTTTTTTCTCCCATGTTGCGTTTAAGAGAAAACAACAAATGCTCATTTAAGTCCAAAATGCAATGAAACCAATGGAATCAACAAAAGCGCATACTTTGTGATATCTCCTCTTGTAGCAAACACAGACAGCTCAAAATTTCACAGATTGTGTTGAAGACCAAGACCCACAAATGTGATGTGAAATGGTTTTTCACCCATGTTGCATTTTAAGAAAAAACAACAAATGCTCATTTAAGTCCAAAATGCATTGAGACCAATGGAAACAACAAAAGCGCATAATTTGTGATATCTCCTCTTGTAGCAAACACAGACAGCTCAAAATTTCACAGATTGTGTTGAAGACCAAGACCCACAAATGTGATGTGAAATGGTTTTTGACCCATGTTGCGTTTTAAGAAAAAACAACAAATGCTCATTTAAGTCCAAAATGCATTGAAACAATTGGAAACAGCAAAAGCGCATACTTTGTGATATCTCCTCTTGTAGCAAACACAGACAGCTCAAAATTTCACAGATTGTGTTGAAGACCAAGACCCACAAATGTGATGTGAAATGGTTTTTCTCCCATGTTGCGTTTAAGAGAAAAGAGCAAATGCTCATTTTAGACCAAAATGCTTTGAAACCAATGGAAACAAAAGCGTATACTTTGTGATATCTCCTCTTGTAGCAAACACAGACAGCTCAAAATTTCACAGATTGTGTTGAAGACCAAGACCCACAAATGTGATGTGAAATGGTTTTTCTCCCTTGTGGCATTTAAGAGAAAACAGCAAATGCTCCTTTTAGGCCAAAATGCTTTGAAACCAATGTAAACAACAATAATGCATACTTTGTGATAACTCCTCTTGCAGCAAACACAGACAGCTCAAAATTTCACAGATTGTGTTGAAGACCAAGACCCACAAATGTGATGTGAAATGGTTTTTCTCCCAAGTTGTGTTTAACAGAAAACAGCAAATGCTCATTTTAGGTCAAAATACATTGAAACCAATGGAAACTACAAAAAGCGCAATATTTGTGATATCTCCTCTTGTAGCAAACACAGACAGCACAAAATTTCACAGATTGTGTTGAAGACCAAGACCCACAAAAGTGATGTGAAATTGTTTTTCTCCCATGTTGCGTTTAAGAGAAAAGAGCAAATGCTCGTTTTAGACCAAAATGCATTGAAACCAATGGAAACAAAAGTGTATACTTTGTGAAATCTCCTCTTGTAGCAAACACAGACAGCTCAAAATTTCACAGATTGTGTTGAAGACCTAGTCCCACAAATGTGATGTGAAATGTTTTTTCTCCCATGTTGCGTTTAAGAGAAAACAACAAATGCTCATTTAAGTCCAAAATGCAATGAAACCAATGGAATCAACAAAAGCGCATACTTTGTGATATCTCCTCTTGTAGCAAACACAGACAGCTCAAAATTTCACAGATTGTGTTGAAGACCAAGACCCACAAATGTGATGTGAAATGGTTTTTCACCCATGTTGCATTTTAAGAAAAAACAACAAATGCTCATTTAAGTCCAAAATGCATTGAGACCAATGGAAACAACAAAAGCGCATAATTTGTGATATCTCCTCTTGTAGCAAACACAGACAGCTCAAAATTTCACAGATTGTGTTGAAGACCAAGACCCACAAATGTGATGTGAAATGGTTTTTGACCCATGTTGCGTTTTAAGAAAAAACAACAAATGCTCATTTAAGTCCAAAATGCATTGAAACAATTGGAAACAGCAAAAGCGCATACTTTGTGATATCTCCTCTTGTAGCAAACACAGACAGCTCAAAATTTCACAGATTGTGTTGAAGACCAAGACCCACAAATGTGATGTGAAATGGTTTTTCTCCCTTGTTGCTTTTAAGAGACAAAATCAAATGCTCGTTTTAGGCTAAAATGCATTGAAAGCAATGTAAACAACAATAATGCATACTTTGTGATAACTCCTCTTTTAGCAAACAGAGACAGCTCAAAATTTCACAGATTGTGTTGAAGACCAAGACCCACAAATGTCATGTGAAATGGTTTTTCTCCCATGTTGCATTATAGAGAAAAGAGCAAATGCTCGTTTTAGACCAAAATGCGTTGAAACCAATGGAAACAAAAGCGTATACTTTGTGATATCTCCTCTTGTAGCAAACACAGACAGCTCAAAATTTCACAGATTGTGTTGAAGACCAATACCCACAAATGTGATGTGAAATGGTTTTTCTCCCATGTTGCTTTTAAGAGAAAACAGCAAATGCTCATTTTAGGCCAAAAGGCTTTGAAAGTAATGTAAACAACAATAATACATACTTTGTGATAACTCCTCTTGCAGCAAACACAGACAGCTCTAAATTTCACAGACTGTGTTGAAGACCAAGACCCACAAATGTGATGTGAAATGGTTTTTCTCCCATGTTGCGTTTAAGAGAAAAGAGCAAATGCTCATTTTAGACCAAAATGCATTGAAACCAATGGAAACAAAAGCGCATAGTTTGTGATATCTCCTCTTGTTGCAAACACAGACAGCTCAAAATTTCACAGATTGTGTTGAAGACCAAGACCCACAAATGTGATGTCAAATTGTTTTTCTCCCATGTTGCATTTAAGAGAAAACAGCAAATGCTTTTTTAAGGCCAAAATGCATTGAAACCAATGGAAACAACAAAAGCGCATACTTTGTGATATCTCCTCTTGTAGCAAATACAGACAGCTCAAAATTTCACAGATTGTGTTGAAGACCAAGACCCACAAATGTGATGTCAAATTGTTTTTCTCCCATGTTGCATTTAAGAGAAAACAGCAAATGCTTTTTTAAGGCCAAAATGCATTGAAACCAATGGAAACAACAAAAGCGCATACTTTGTGATATCTCCTCTTGTAGCAAACACAGACAGCTCAAAATTTCACAGATTGTGTTGAAGACCAAGACCCACAAATGTGATGTGAAATGTTTTTTCTCCCATGTTGCGTTTAAGAGAAAACAACAAATGCTCATTTAAGTCCAAAATGCATTGAAACCAATGGAAACAACAAAATCGCATTCTTTGTGATATCTCCTCTTGTAGCTAACACAGACAGCTCAAAATTTCACAGATTGTGTTGAAGACCAAGACCCACAAATGTGATGTCAAATTGTTTTTCTCCCATGTTGCGTTTAAGAGAAAACAGCAAATGCTTTTTTAAGGCCAGAATGCATTGAAACCAATGGAAACAACAAAAGTGCATACTTTGTGATATCTCCTCTTGTAGCAAACACAGACAGCTCAAAATTTCACAGATTGTGTTGAAGACCAAGACCCACAAATGTGATGTGAAATGGTTTTTCTCCCATGTTGCATTTAAGAGAAAACAGCAAATGCTCGTTTTAGGCCAAAATGCTTTGAAAGCAATGTAAACAACAGTAATGCATACTTTGTGATAACTCCTCTTGCAGCAAACACAGACAGCTCAAAATTTCACAGATTGTGTTGAAGACCAAGACCCACAAATGTGATGTGAAATGGTTTTTCTTACATGTTGCTTTTAAGAGAAAACAGCAAATGCTCATTTTAGGCCAAAATGCTTTGAAAGCAATGTAAACAACAATAATGCATACTTTGTGATATCTCCTCTTGCAGCAAACACAGACAACTCAAAATTTCACAGATTGTGTTGAAGACCAAGACCCACAAATGTGATGTGAAATGGTTTTTCTCCCATGTTGCGTTTTAGAGAAAAGAGCAAATGCTTGATTTAGACCAAAATGTATTGAAACCAATGGAAACAAAAGCGTATCGTTTGTGATATCTCCTCTTGTAGCAAACACAGACAGCTCAAATGTTCTCGGATTGTGTTGAAGACCAAGACCCACAAATGTGATGTCAAATGGTTTTTCTCCGATGTTGCGTTTAAGAGAAAACAGCAAATGCTTTTTTAAGGCCAAAATGCATTGAAACCAATGGAAACAACAAAAGCGCATACTTTGTGATATCTCCTCTTGTAACAAACACAGACAGCTCAAAATTTCAGAGATTGTGTTGAAGACCAAGACCCACAAATGTGATGTGAAATGGTTTTTCTCCCATGTTGCATTTAAGAGAAAACAGCAAATGCTCGTTTTAGGCCAAAATGCTTTGAAACCAATGGAAACAACAAAAGCGCATACTTTGTGATATCTCCTCTTGTAGCAAACACAGACAGCTCAAAATTTCACAGATTGTGTTGAAGACCAAGACCCACAAATGTGATGTGAAATGTTTTTTCTCCCATGTTGCGTTTAAGAGAAAACAACAAATGCTCATTTAAGTCCAAAATGCATTGAAACCAATGGAAACAACAAATGCGCATACTTTGTGATATCTCCTCTTGTAGCAAACACAGACAGCTCAAAATTTCACAGATTGTGTTGAAGACCAAGACCCACAAATGTGATGTCAAATTGTTTTTCTCCCATGTTGCGATTAAGAGAAAACAGCAAATGCTTTTTTAAGGCCAAAATGCATTGAAACCAATGGAAACAACAAAAGCGCATACTTTGTGATATCTCCTCTTGTAGCAAACACAGACAGCTCAAAATTTCACAGATTGTGTTGAAGACCAAGACCCACAAATGTGATGTGAAATGTTTTTTCTCCCATGTTGCGTTTAAGAGAAAACAACAAATGCTCATTTAAGTCCAAAATGCATTGAAACCAATGGAAACAACAAATGCGCATACTTTGTGATATCTCCTCTTCTAGCAAATACAGACAGCTCAAAATTTCACAGATTGTGTTGAAGACCAAGACCCACAAATGTGATGTGAAATGGTTTTTCTCCCATGTTGCATTTAAGAGAAAACAGCAAATGCTCCTTTTAGGCCAAAATGCTTTGAAACCAATGTAAACAACAATAATGCATACTTTGTGATAACTCCTCTTGCAGCAAACACAGACAGCTCAAAATTTCACAGACTGTGTTGAAGACAAAGACTAACAAATGTGATGTGAAATGGTTTTTCTCCCATGTTGCGTTTAAGAGAAAAGAGCAAATGCTCATTTTAGACAAAAATGCATTGAAACCAATGGAAACAAAAGCGTATAGTTTGTGATATCTCCTCTTGTAGCAAACACAGACAGCTCAAAATTTCACAGATTGTGTTAAAGACCAAGACCCACAAATGTGATGTGAAATGGTTTTTCTCCCAAGTTGTGTTTAACAGAAAACAGCAAATGCTCGTTTTAGGCCAAAATGCTTTGAAAGCAATGTAAACAACAGTAATGCATACTTTGTGATAACTCCTCTTGCAGCAAACACAGACAGCTCAAAATTTCACAGATTGTGTTGAAGACCAAGACCCACAAATGTGATATGAAATGGTTTTTCTCCCATGTTGCTTTTAAGAGAAAAGAGCAAATGCTCATTTTAGGCCAAAATGCTTTGAAAGCAATGTAAACAACAATAATGCATACTTTGTGATATCTCCTCTTGCAGCAAACACAGACAACTCAAAATTTCACAGATTGTGTTGAAGACCAAGACCCACAAATGTGATGTGAAATGGTTTTTCTCCCATGTTGCGTTTTAGAGAAAAGAGCAACTGCTTGATTTAGACCAAAATGTATTGAAACCAATGGAAACAAAAGCGTATCGTTTGTGATATCTCCTCTTGTAGCAAACACAGACAGCTCAAAATTTCTCGGATTGTGTTGAAGACCAAGACCCACAAATGTGATGTCAAATGGTTTTTCTCCGATGTCGCGTTTAAGAGAAAACAGCAAAGGCTTTTTTAAGGCCAAATGCATTGAAACCAATGGAAACAACAAAAGCGCATACTTTGTGATATCTCCTCTTGTAGCTAACACAGACAGCTCAAAATTTCACAGATTGTGTTGAAGACCAAGATCCACAAATGTGATGTGAAATGTTTTTTCTCCCATGTTGCGTTTAAGAGAAAACAACAAATGCTCATTTAAGTCCAAAATGCATTGAAACCAATGGAAACAACAAATGCGCATACTTTGTGATATCTCCTCTTGTAGCAAACACAGACAGCTCAAAATTTCACAGATTGTGTTGAAGACCAAGACCCACAAATGTGATGTCAAATTGTTTTTCTCCCATGTTGCGTTGAAGAGAAAACAGCAAATGCTTTTTTAAGGCCAAAATGCATTGAAACCAATGGAAACAACAAAAGCGCATACTTTGTGATATCTCCTCTTGTAGCAAATACAGACAGCTCAAAATTTCACAGATTGTGTTGAAGACCAAGACCCACAAATGTGATGTGAAATGGTTTTTCTCCCATGTTGCATTTAAGAGAAAACAGCAAATGCTCCTTTTAGGCCAAAATGCTTTGAAACCAATGTAAACAACAATAATGCATACTTTGTGATAACTCCTCTTGCAGCAAACACAGACAGCTCAAAATTTCACAGACTGTGTTGAAGACAAAGACTCACAAATGTGATGTGAAATGGTTTTTCTCCCATGTTGCGTTTAAGAGAAAAGAGCAAATGCTCATTTTAGACAAAAATGCATTGAATCCAATGGAAACAAAAGCGTATAGTTTGTGATATCTCCTCTTGTAGCAAACACAGACAGCTCAAAATATCACAGATTGTGTTGAAGACCAAGACCCACAAATGTGATGTGAAATGGTTTTTCTCCCAAGTTGTGTTTAACAGAAAACAGCAAATGCTCATTTTAGGTCAAAATACATTGAAACCAATGGAAACTACAAAAAGCACAATATTTGTGATATCTCCTCTTGTAGCAAACACAGACAGCACAAAATTTCACAGATTGTGTTGAAGACCAAGACCCACAAAAGTTATGTGAAATTGTTTTTCTCCCATGTTGCGTTTAAGAGAAAAGAGCAAATGCTCGTTTTAGACCAAAATGCATTGAAACCAATGGAAACAAAAGTGTATACTTTGTGAAATCTCCTCTTGTAGCAAACACAGAAAGCTCAAAATTTCACAGATTGTGTTGAAGACCTAGTCCCACAAATGTGATGTGAAATGTTTTTTCTCCCATGTTGCGTTTAAGAGAAAACAACAAATGCTCATTTAAGTCCAAAATGCAATGAAACCAATGGAATCAACAAATGCGCATACTTTGTGATATCTCCTCTTGTAGCAAACACAGACAGCTCAAAATTTCACAGATTGTGTTGAAGACCAAGACTCACAAATGTGATGTCAAATTCTTTTTCTCCCATGTTGCGTTTAAGAGAAAACAGCAAATGCTTTTTTAAGGCCAAAATGCATTGAAACCAATGGAAACAACAAAAGCGCATACTTTGTGATATCTCCTCTTGTAGCAAATACAGACAGCTCAAAATTTCACAGATTGTGTTGAAGACCAAGACCCACAAATGTGATGTGAAATGGTTTTTCTCCCATGTTGCATTTAAGAGAAAACAGCAAATGCTCCTTTTAGGCCAAAATGCTTTGAAACCAATGTAAACAACAATAATGCATACTTTGTGATAACTCCTCTTGCAGCAAACACAGACAGCTCAAAATTTCACAGATTGTGTTGAAGACCAAGACCCACAAATGTGATGTGAAATGGTTTTTCACCCATGTTGCGTTTTAAGAAACAACAACAAATGCTCATTTAAGTCCAAAATGCATTGAAACCAATGGAAACAACAAAAGCGCATAATTTGTGATATCTCCTCTTGTAGCAAACACAGACAGCTCAAAATTTCACAGATTGTGTTGAAGACCAAGACCCACAAATGTGATGTGAAATTGTTTTTCACCCATGTTGCGTTTTAAGAAAAAACAAGAAATGCTCATTTAAGTCCAAAATGCATTGAAACAATTGGAAACAGCAAAAGCGCATACTTTGTGATATCTCCTCTTGTAGCAAACACAGACAGCTCAAAATTTCACAGATTGTGTTGAAGACCAAGACCCACAAATGTGATGTGAAATGGTTTTTCACCCATGTTGCGTTTTAAGAAAAAACAACAAATGCTCATTTAAGTCCAAAATGCATTGAAACCAATGGAAACAACAAAAGCGCATACTTTGTGATATCTCCTCTTGTAGCAAACACAGACAGCTCAAAATTTCACAGTTTGTGTTGAAGACCAAGACCCACAAATGTGATGTGAAATGGTTTTTCTCCCATGTTGCATTTAAGAGAAAACAGCAAATGATCGTTTTAGGCCAAAATGCTTTGAAAGCAATGTAAACAACAATAATGCTTACTTTGTGAAAACTCCTCTTGTAGCAAACACAGACAGCTCAAAATTTCACAGATTGTGTTGAAAACCAAGACCCACAAATGTGATGTGAAATGGTTTTTCTCCCATGTTGCGTTTAAGAGAAAAGAGCAAATGCTTGTTTTAGACCAAAATGTATTGAAACCAATGGAAACAAAAGCATATAATTTGTGATATCTCCTCTTGTAGCAAACACAGACAGCTCAAAATTTCACGGATTGTGTTGAAGACCAAGACCCACAAATGTGATGTCAAATTGTGTTTCTCCCATGTTGCATTTAAGAGAAAACAGCAAATGCTCGATTTAGGTCAAAATGCTTTGAAACCAATGGAAACAACAAAAGCGCATACTTTGTGATATCTACTCTTGTAGCAAACACAGACAGCTCAAAATTTCACAGATTGTGTTGAAGACCAAGACCCACAAATGTGATGTGAAATAGTCTTTCTCCCATGTTGCGTTTAAGAGAAAAGAGCAAATGCTCGTTTTAGACCAAAATGCATTGAAACCAATGGAAACAACAAAAGCGCATACTTTGTGATATCTCCTCTTGTAGCAAACACAGACAGCTCAAAATTTCACAGATTGTGTTGAAGACCAAGACTCACAAATGTGATGTGAAATGGTATTTCTCCCATGTTGCATTTAAGAGAAAACAGCAAATGCTTTTTTAAGGCCAAAATGCTTTGAAACCAATGTAAACAACAAAAGATGCATACTTTGTGATAACTCCTCTTGTAGCAAACAGAGACAGCTCAAAATTTCACAGATTGTGTTGAAGACCAAGACCCACAAATGTCATGTGAAATGGTTTTTCTCCCATGTTGCATTTAAGAGAAAACAGCAAACGCTCGTTTTAGGCCAAAATGCTTTGAAAGCAATGTAAACAACAGTAATGCATACTTTGTGATAACTCCTCTTGCAGCAAACACAGACAGCTCAAAATTTCACAGATTGTGTTGAAGACCAAGACCCACAAATGTGATGTGAAATGGTTTTTCTCCCATGTTGCTTTTAAGAGAAAACAGCAAATGCTCATTTTAGGCCAAAATGCTTTGAAAGCAATGTAAACAACAATAATGCATACTTTGTGATACCTCCTCCTGCAGCAAACACAGACAGCTCAAAATTTCACAGATTGTGTTGAAGACCAAGACCCACAAATGTGATGTGAAATGGTTTTTCTCCCATGTTGCGTTTTAGAGAAAAGAGCAAATGCTTGATTTAGACCAAAATGTATTGAAACCAATGGAAACAAAAGCGTATAGTTTGTGATATCTCCTCTTGTAGCAAACACAGACAGCTCAAAATTTCTCGGATTGTGTTGAAGACCAAGACCCACAAATGTGATGTCAAATGGTTTTTCTCCCATGTTGCATTTAAGAGAAAACAGCAAATGCTTTTTTAAGGCCAAAATGCTTTGAAACCAATGTAAACAACAAAAGATGCATACTTTGTGATAACTCCTCTTGTAGCAAACACAGACAGCTCAAAATTTCACAGATTGTGTTGAAGACCAAGACCCACAAATGTGATGTGAAATGGTTTTTCTCCCATGTTGCATTTAAGAGAAAACAGCAAACGCTCGTTTTAGGCCAAAATGCTTTGAAAGCAATGTAAACAACAGTAATGCATACTTTGTGATAACTCCTCTTGCAGCAAACACAGACAGCTCAAAATTTCACAGTTTGTGTTGAAGACCAAGACCCACAAATGTGATGTGAAATGGTTTTTCTCCCATGTTGCATTTAAGAGAAAACAGCAAATGATCGTTTTAGGCCAAAATGCTTTGAAAGCAATGTAAACAACAATAATGCTTACTTTGTGAAAACTCCTCTTGTAGCAAACACAGACAGCTCAAAATTTCACAGATTGTGTTGAAAACCAAGACCCACAAATGTGATGTGAAATGGTTTTTCTCCCATGTTGCGTTTAAGAGAAAAGAGCAAATGCTTGTTTTAGACCAAAATGTATTGAAACCAATGGAAACAAAAGCATATAATTTGTGATATCTCCTCTTGTAGCAAACACAGACAGCTCAAAATTTCACGGATTGTGTTGAAGACCAAGACCCACAAATGTGATGTCAAATTGTGTTTCTCCCATGTTGCATTTAAGAGAAAACAGCAAATGCTCGTTTTAGGTCAAAATGCTTTGAAACCAATGGAAACAACAAAAGCGCATACTTTGTGATATCTACTCTTGTAGCAAACACAGACAGCTCAAAATTTCACAGATTGTGTTGAAGACCAAGACCCACAAATGTGATGTGAAATAGTCTTTCTCCCATGTTGCGTTTAAGAGAAAAGAGCAAATGCTCGTTTTAGACCAAAATGCATTGAAACCAATGGAAACAACAAAAGCGCATACTTTGTGATATCTCCTCTTGTAGCAAACACAGACAGCTCAAAATTTCACAGATTGTGTTGAAGACCAAGACTCACAAATGTGATGTGAAATGGTATTTCTCCCATGTTGCATTTAAGAGAAAACAGCAAATGCTTTTTTAAGGCCAAAATGCTTTGAAACCAATGTAAACAACAAAAGATGCATACTTTCTGATAACTCCTCTTGTAGCAAACAGAGACAGCTCAAAATTTCACAGATTGTGTTGAAGACCAAGACCCACAAATGTCATGTGAAATGGTTTTTCTCCCATGTTGCATTTAAGAGAAAACAGCAAACGCTCGTTTTAGGCCAAAATGCTTTGAAAGCAATGTAAACAACAGTAATGCATACTTTGTGATAACTCCTCTTGCAGCAAACACAGACAGCTCAAAATTTCACAGATTGTGTTGAAGACCAAGACCCACAAATGTGATGTGAAATGGTTTTTCTCCCATGTTGCTTTTAAGAGAAAACAGCAAATGCTCATTTTAGGCCAAAATGCTTTGAAAGCAATGTAAACAACAATAATGCATACTTTGTGATACCTCCTCCTGCAGCAAACACAGACAGCTCAAAATTTCACAGATTGTGTTGAAGACCAAGACCCACAAATGTGATGTGAAATGGTTTTTCTCCCATGTTGCGTTTTAGAGAAAAGAGCAAATGCTTGATTTAGACCAAAATGTATTGAAACCAATGGAAACAAAAGCGTATCGTTTGTGATATCTCCTCTTGTAGCAAACACAGACAGCTCAAAATTTCTCGGATTGTGTTGAAGACCAAGACCCACAAATGTGATGTCAAATGGTTTTTCTCCCATGTTGCATTTAAGAGAAAACAGCAAATGCTTTTTTAAGGCCAAAATGCTTTGAAACCAATGTAAACAACAAAAGATGCATACTTTGTGATAACTCCTCTTGTAGCAAACACAGACAGCTCAAAATTTCACAGATTGTGTTGAAGACCAAGACCCACAAATGTGATGTGAAATGGTTTTTCTCCCATGTTGCATTTAAGAGAAAACAGCAAACGCTCGTTTTAGGCCAAAATGCTTTGAAAGCAATGTAAACAACAGTAATGCATACTTTGTGATAACTCCTCTTGCAGCAAACACAGACAGCTCAAAATTTCACAGATTGTGTTGAAGACCAAGACCCACAAATGTGATGTGAAATGGTTTTTCTCCCATGTTGCTTTTAAGAGAAAACAGCAAATGCTCATTTTAGGCCAAAATGCTTTGAAAGCAATGTAAACAACAATAATGCATACTTTGTGATACCTCCTCCTGCAGCAAACACAGACAGCTCAAAATTTCACAGATTGTGTTGAAGACCAAGACCCACAAATGTGATGTGAAATGGTTTTTCTCCCATGTTGCGTTTTAGAGAAAAGAGCAAATGCTTGATTTAGACCAAAATGTATTGAAACCAATGGAAACAAAAGCGTATAGTTTGTGATATCTCCTCTTGTAGCAAACACAGACAGCTCAAAATTTCTCGGATTGTGTTGAAGACCAAGACCCACAAATGTGATGTCAAATGGTTTTTCTCCGATGTTGCATTTTTGAGAAAACAGCAAATGCTTTTTTAAGGCCAAAATGCATTGAAACCAATGGAAACAACAAAAGCGCATACTTTGTGATATCTCCTCTTGTAACAAACACAGACAGCTCAAAATTTCAGAGATTGTGTTGAAGACCAAGACCCACAAATGTGATGTGAAATGGTTTTTCTCCCATGTTGCGTTTAAGAGAAAACAGCAAATGCTCGTTTTAGGCCAAAATGCTTTGAAACCAATGGAAACAACAAAAGCGCATACTTTGTGATATCTCCTCTTGTAGCAAACACAGATAGCTCAAAATTTCATAGATTGTGTTGAAGACCAAGACCCACAAATGTGATGTGAAATGTTTTTTCTCCCATGTTGCGTTTAAGAGAAAACAACAAATGCTCATTTAAGTCCAAAATGCATTGAAACCAATGGAAACAACAAATGTGCATACTTTGTGATATCTCCTCTTGTAGCAAACACTGACAGCTCAAAATTTCACAGATTGTGTTGAAGACCAAGAACCACAAATGTGATGTCAAATTGTTTTTCTCCCATGTTGCGTTTAAGAGAAAACAGCAAATGCTCATTTTAGGCCAAAATGCATTGAAACCAATGGGAACAACAAAAGCGCATACTTTGTGATATCTCATCTTGTAGCAAACACAGACAGCTCAAAATTTCACAGATTGTGTTGAAGACCAAGACCCACAAATGTGATGTGAAATGGTTTTTCTCCCATGTTGCGTTTAAGAGAAAAGAGCAAATGCTCATTATAGACCAAAATGCATTGAAACCAATGGAAACAAAAGCGTATACTTTGTGATATCTCCTCTTGTAGCAAACACAGACAGCTCAAAATTTCACAGATTGTGTTGAAGACCAAGACCCACAAATGTGATGTGAAATGGTTTTTCTCCCTTGTTGCTTTTAAGAGACAAAATCAAATGCTCGTTTTAGGCCAAAATGCATTGAAAGCAATGTAAACAACAATAATGCATACTTTGTGATAACTCCTCTTGTAGCAAACAGAGACAGCTCAAAATTTCACAGATTGTGTTGAAGACCAAGACCCACAAATGTCATGTGAAATGGTTTTTCTCCCATGTTGCATTTTAGAGAAAAGAGCAAATGCTCGTTTTAGACCAAAATGCGTTGAAACCAATGGAAACAAAAGCGTATACTTTGTGATATCTCCTCTTGTAGCAAACACAGACAGCTCAAAATTTCACAGATTGTGTTGAAGACCAATACCCACAAATGTTATGTGAAATGGTTTTTCTCCCATGTTGCTTTTAAGAGAAAACAGCAAATGCTCATTTTAGGCCAAAAGGCTTTGAAAGTAATGTAAACAACAATAATACATACTTTGTGATAACTCCTCTTGCAGCAAACACAGACAGCTCTAAATTTCACAGACTGTGTTGAAGACCAAGACCCACAAATGTGATGTGAAATGGTTTTTCTCCCATGTTGCGTTTAAGAGAAAAGAGCAAATGCTCATTTTAGACCAAAATGCATTGAAACCAATGGAAACAACAAAAGCGCATACTTTGTGATATCTCCTCTTGTAGCAAACACAGACAGATCAAAATTTCAGAGATTGTGTTGAAGACCAAGACCCTCAAATGTGATGTGAAATGGTTTTTCTCCCATGTTGCATTTAAGAGAAAACAGCAAATGCTCGTTTTAGGCCAAAATGCTTTGAAACCAATGGAAACAACAAAAGCGCATACTTTGTGATATCTCCTCTTGTAGCAAACACAGACAGCTCAAAATTTCACAGATTGTGTTGAAGACCAAGACCCACAAATGTGATGTGAAATGTTTTTTCTCCCAAGTTGCGTTTAAGAGAAAACAACAAATGCTCATTTAAGTCCAAAATGCATTGAAACCAATGGAAACAACAAAATCGCATACTTTGTGATATCTCCTCTTGTAGCTAACACAGACAGCTCAAAATTGCACAGATTGTGATGAAGACCAAGACCCACAAATGTGATGTCAAATTGTTTTTCTCCCATGTTGCGTTTAAGAGAAAACAGCAAATGCTTTTTTAAGGCCAGAATGCATTGAAACCAATGGAAACAACAAAAGCGCATACTTTGTGATATCTCCTCTTGTAGCAAACACAGACAGCTCAAAATTTCACAGATTGTGTTGAAGACCAAGACCCACAAATGTGATGTGAAATGGCATTTCTCCCATGTTGCATTTAAGAGAAAACAGCAAATGCTTTTTTAAGGCCAAAATGCTTTGAAACCAATGTAAACAACAAAAGATGCATACTTTGTGATAACTCCTCTTGTAGCAAACACAGACAGCTCAAAATTTCAGAGATTGTGTTGAAGACCAAGACCCACAAATGTGATGTGAAATGGTTTTTCTCCCAAGTTGTGTTTAACAGAAAACAGCAAATGCTCGTTTTAGGCCAAAATGCTTTGAAAGCAATGTAAACAACAGTAATGCATACTTTGTGATAACTCCTCTTGCAGCAAACACAGACAGCTCAATATCTCACAGATTGTGTTGAAGACCAAGACCCACAAATGTGATGTGAAATGGTTTTTCTCCCATGTTGCTTTTAAGAGAAAACAGCAAATGCTCATTTTAGGCCAAAATGCTTTGAAAGCAATGTAAACAACAATAATGCATACTTTGTGATATCTCCTCTTGCAGCAAACACAGACAACTCAAAATTTCACAGATTGTGTTGAAGACCAAGACCCACAAATGTGATGTGAAATGGTTTTTCTCCCATGTTGCGTTTTAGAGAAAAGAGCAAATGCTTGATTTAGACCAAAATGTATTGAAACCAATGGAAACAAAAGCGTATCATTTGTGATATCTCCTCTTGTAGCAAACACAGACAGCTCAAAATTTCTCGGATTGTGTTGAAGACCAAGACCCACAAATGTGATGTCAAATGGTTTTTCTCCGATGTTGCGTTTAAGAGAAAACAGCAAATGCTTTTTTAAGGCCAAAATGCATTGAAACCAATGGAAACAACAAAAGCGCATACTTTGTGATATCTCCTCTTGTAACAAACACAGACAGCTCAAAATTTCAGAGATTGTGTTGAAGACCAAGACCCACAAATGTGATGTGAAATGGTTTTTCTCCCATGTTGCATTTAAGAGAAAACAGCAAATGCTCGTTTTAGGCCAAAATGCTTTGAAACCAATGGAAACAACAAAAGCGCATACTTTGTGATATCTCCTCTTGTAGCAAACACAGACAGCTCAAAATTTCACAGATTGTGTTGAAGACCAAGACCCACAAATGTGATGTGAAATGTTTTTTCTCCCATGTTGCGTTTAAGAGAAAACAACAAATGCTCATTTAAGTCCAAAATGCATTGAAACCAATGGAAACAACAAATGCGCATACTTTGTGATATCTCCTCTTGTAGCAAACACAGACAGCTCAAAATTTCACAGATTGTGTTGAAGACCAAGACCTACAAATGTGATGTCAAATTGTTTTTCTCCCATGTTGCGTTTAAGAGAAAACAGCAAATGCTTTTTTAAGGCCAAAATGCATTGAAACCAATGGAAACAACAAAAGCGCATACTTTGTGATATCTCCTCTTGTAGCAAACACAGACAGCTCAAAATTTCACAGATTGTGTTGAAGACCAAGACCCACAAATGTGATGTGAAATGTTTTTTCTCCCATGTTGCGTTTAAGAGAAAACAACAAATGCTCATTTAAGTCCAAAATGCATTGAAACCAATGGAAACAACAAATGCGCATACTTTGTGATATCTCCTCTTGTAGCAAATACAGACAGCTCAAAATTTCACAGATTGTGTTGAAGACCAAGACCCACAAATGTGATGTGAAATGGTTTTTCTCCCATGTTGCATTTAAGAGAAAACAGCAAATGCTCCTTGTAGGCCAAAATGCTTTGAAACCAATGTAAACAACAATAATGCATACTTTGTGATAACTCCTCTTGCAGCAAACACAGACAGCTCAAAATTTCACAGACTGTGTTGAAGACCAAGACCCACAAATGTGATGTGAAATGGTTTTTCTCCCATGTTGCTTTTAAGAGAAAAGAGCAAATGCTCATTTTAGGCCAAAATGCTTTGAAAGCAATGTAAACAACAATAATGCATACTTTGTGATATCTCCTCTTGCAGCAAACACAGACAACTCAAAATTTCACAGATTGTGTTGAAGACCAAGACCCACAAATGTGATGTGAAATGGTTTTTCTCCCATGTTGCGTTTTAGAGAAAAGAGCAAATGCTTGATTTAGACCAAAATGTATTGAAACCAATGGAAACAAAAGCGTATCGTTTGTGATATCTCCTCTTGTAGCAAACACAGACAGCTCAAAATTTCTCGGATTGTGTTGAAGACCAAGACCCACAAATGTGATGTCAAATGGTTTTTCTCCGATGTCGCGTTTAAGAGAAAACAGCAAATGCTTTTTTAAGGCCAAATGCATTGAAACCAATGGAAACAACAAAAGCGCATACTTTGTGATATCTCCTCTTGTAGCTAACACAGACAGCTCAAAATTTCACAGATTGTGTTGAAGACCAAGACCCACAAATGTGATGTGAAATGTTTTTTCTCCCATGTTGCGTTTAAGAGAAAACAACAAATGCTCATTTAAGTCAAAAATGCATTGAAACCAATGGAAACAACAAATGCGCATACTTTGTGATATCTCCTCTTGTAGCAAACACAGACAGCTCAAAATTTCACAGATTGTGTTGAAGACCAAGACCCACAAATGTGATGTCAAATTGTTTTTCTCCCATGTTGCGTTTAAGAGAAAACAGCAAATGCTTTTTTAAGGCCAAAATGCATTGAAACCAATGGAAACAACAAAAGCGCATACTTTGTGATATCTCCTCTTGTAGCAAATACAGACAGCTCAAAATTTCACAGATTGTGTTGAAGACCAAGACCCACAAATGTGATGTGAAATGGTTTTTCTCCCATGTTGCATTTAAGAGAAAACAGCAAATGCTCCTTTTAGGCCAAAATGCTTTGAAACCAATGTAAACAACAATAATGCATACTTTGTGATAACTCCTCTTGCAGCAAACACAGACAGCTCAAAATTTCACAGACTGTGTTGAAGACAAAGACTCACAAATGTGATGTGAAATGGTTTTTCTCCCATGTTGCGTTTAAGAGAAAAGAGCAAATGCTCATTTTAGACAAAAATGCATTGAATCCAATGGAAACAAAAGCGTATAGTTTGTGATATCTCCTCTTGTAGCAAACACAGACAGCTCAAAATTTCACAGATTGTGTTGAAGACCAAGACCCACAAATGTGATGTGAAATGGTTTTTCTCCCAAGTTGTGTTTAACAGAAAACAGCAAATGCTCATTTTAGGTCAAAATACATTGAAACCAATGGAAACTACAAAAAGCACAATATTTGTGATATCTCCTCTTGTAGCAAACACAGACAGCACAAAATTTCACAGATTGTGTTGAAGACCAAGACCCACAAAAGTTATGTGAAATTGTTTTTCTCCCATGTTGCGTTTAAGAGAAAAGAGCAAATGCTCGTTTTAGACCAAAATGCATTGAAACCAATGGAAACAAAAGTGTATACTTTGTGAAATCTCCTCTTGTAGCAAACACAGAAAGCTCAAAATTTCACAGATTGTGTTGAAGACCTAGTCCAACAAATGTGATGTGAAATGTTTTTTCTCCCATGTTGCGTTTAAGAGAAAACAACAAATGCTCATTTAAGTCCAAAATGCAATGAAACCAATGGAATCAACAAAAGCGCATACTTTGTGATATCTCCTCTTGTAGTAAACACAGACAGCTCAAAATTTCACAGATTGTGTTGAAGACCAAGACCCACAAATGTGATGTGAAATGGTTTTTCACCCA
This sequence comes from Taudactylus pleione, assembly GCA_031769625.1. Taxonomy (NCBI): domain Eukaryota; kingdom Metazoa; phylum Chordata; class Amphibia; order Anura; family Myobatrachidae; genus Taudactylus; species Taudactylus pleione. Next base: position 702,132 of record JAUIMM010001231.1, read on the forward strand.
TGTTGCATTTTAAGAAACAACAACAAATGCTCATTTAAGTCCAAAATGCATTGAAACCAATGGAAACAACAAAAGCGCATAATTTGTGATATCTCCTCTTGTAGCAAAAACAGACAGCTCAAAATTTCACAGATTGTGTTGAAGACCAAGACCCACAAATGTGATGTGAAATGGTTTTTCACCCATGTTGCGTTTTAAGAAAAAACAACAAATGCTCATTTAAGTCCAAAATGCATTGAAACAATTGGAAACAGCAAAAGCGCATACTTTGTGATATCTCCTCTTGTAGCAAACACAGACAGCTCAAAATTTCACAGATTGTGTTGAAGACCAAGACCCACAAATGTGATGTCAAATGGTTTTTCACCCATGTTGCGTTTTAAGAAAAAACAACAAATGCTCATTTAAGTCCAAAATGCATTGAAACCAATGGAAACAACAAAAGCGCATACTTTGTGATATCTCCTCTTGTAGCAAACACAGACAGCTCAAAATTTCACAGTTTGTGTTGAAGACCAAGACCCACAAATGTGATGTGAAATGGTTTTTCTCCCATGTTGCATTTAAGAGAAAACAGCAAATGATCGTTTTAGGCCAAAATGCTTTGAAAGCAATGTAAACAACAATAATGCATACTTTGTGATAAGTCCTCTTGTAGCAAACACAGACAGCTCAAAATTTCACAGATTGTGTTGAAAACCAAGACCCACAAGTGTGATGTGAAATGGTTTTTCTCCCATGTTGCGTTTAAGAGAAAAGAGCAAATGCTTGTTTTAGACTAAAATGTATTGAAACCAATGGAAACAAAAGCATATAATTTGTGATATCTCCTCTTGTAGCAAACACAGACAGCTCAAAATTTCACGGATTGTGTTGATGACCAAGACCCACAAATGTGATGTCAAATTGTTTTTCTCCCATGTTGAGTTTAAGAGAAAACAGCAAATGCTTTTTTAAGTCCAAAATGCATTGAAACCAATGGAAACAACAAAAGCGCATACTTTGTGATATCTCCCCTTGTAGCAAACACAGACAGCTCAAAATTTCAGAGATTGTGTTGAAGACCAAGACCCACAAATGTGATGTGAAATGGTTTTTCTCCCATGTTGCTTTTAAGAGAAAACAGCAAATGCTCATTTTAGGCCAAAATGCTTTGAAAGCAATGTAAACAACAATAATGCATACTTTGTGATACCTCCTCCTGCAGCAAACACAGACAGCTCAAAATTTCACAGATTGTGTTGAAGACCAAGACCCACAAATGTGATGTGAAATGGTTTTTCTCCCATGTTGCGTTTTAGAGAAAAGAGCAAATGCTTGATTTAGACCAAAATGTATTGAAACCAATGGAAACAAAAGCGTATAGTTTGTGATATCTCCTCTTGTAGCAAACACAGACAGCTCAAAATTTCTCGGATTGTGTTGAAGACCAAGACCCACAAATGTGATGTCAAATGGTTTTTCTCCGATGTTGCATTTTTGAGAAAACAGCAAATGCTTTTTTAAGGCCAAAATGCATTGAAACCAATGGAAACAACAAAAGCGCATACTTTGTGATATCTCCTCTTGTAACAAACACAGACAGCTCAAAATTTCAGAGATTGTGTTGAAGACCAAGACCCACAAATGTGATGTGAAATGGTTTTTCTCCCATGTTGCATTTAAGAGAAAACAGCAAATGCTCGTTTTAGGCCAAAATGCTTTGAAACCAATGGAAACAACAAAAGCGCATACTTTGTGATATCTCCTCTTGTAGCAAACACAGATAGCTCAAAATTTCATAGATTGTGTTGAAGACCAAGACCCACAAATGTGATGTGAAATGTTTTTTCTCCCATGTTGCGTTTAAGAGAAAACAACAAATGCTCATTTAAGTCCAAAATGCATTGAAACCAATGGAAACAACAAATGTGCATACTTTGTGATATCTCCTCTTGTAGCAAACACTGACAGCTCAAAATTTCACAGATTGTGTTGAAGACCAAGAACCACAAATGTGATGTCAAATTGTTTTTCTCCCATGTTGCGTTTAAGAGAAAACAGCAAATGCTCATTTTAGGCCAAAATGCATTGAAACCAATGGGAACAACAAAAGCGCATACTTTGTGATATCTCATCTTGTAGCAAACACAGACAGCTCAAAATTTCACAGATTGTGTTGAAGACCAAGACCCACAAATGTGATGTGAAATGGTTTTTCTCCCATGTTGCGTTTAAGAGAAAAGAGCAAATGCTCATTATAGACCAAAATGCATTGAAACCAATGGAAACAAAAGCGTATACTTTGTGATATCTCCTCTTGTAGCAAACACAGACAGCTCAAAATTTCACAGATTGTGTTGAAGACCAAGACCCACAAATGTGATGTGAAATGGTTTTTCTCCCATGTTCCATTTTAGAGAAAAGAGCAAATGCTCGTTTTAGACCAAAATGCGTTGAAACCAATGGAAACAAAAGCGTATACTTTGTGATATCTCCTCTTGTAGCAAACACAGACAGCTCAAAATTTCACAGATTGTGTTGAAGACCAATACCCACAAATGTTATGTGAAATGGTTTTTCTCCCATGTTGCTTTTAAGAGAAAACAGCAAATGCTCATTTTAGGCCAAAAGGCTTTGAAAGTAATGTAAACAACAATAATACATACTTTGTGATAACTCCTCTTGCAGCAAACACAGACAGCTCTAAATTTCACAGACTGTGTTGAAGACCAAGACCCACAAATGTGATGTGAAATGGTTTTTCTCCCATGTTGCGTTTAAGAGAAAAGAGCAAATGCTCATTTTAGACCAAAATGCATTGAAACCAATGGAAACAACAAAAGCGCATACTTTGTGATATCTCCTCTTGTAGCAAACACAGACAGATCAAAATTTCAGAGATTGTGTTGAAGACCAAGACCCTCAAATGTGATGTGAAATGGTTTTTCTCCCATGTTTCATTTAAGAGAAAACAGCAAATGCTCGTTTTAGGCCAAAATGCTTTGAAACCAATGGAAACAACAAAAGCGCATACTTTGTGATATCTCCTCTTGTAGCAAACACAGACAGCTCAAAATTTCACAGTTTGTGTTGAAGACCAAGACCCACAAATGTGATGTGAAATGGTTTTTCTCCCATGTTGCATTTAAGAGAAAACAGCAAATGATCGTTTTAGGCCAAAATGCTTTGAAAGCAATGTAAACAACAATAATGCATACTTTGTGATAAGTCCTCTTGTAGCAAACACAGACAGCTCAAAATTTCACAGATTGTGTTGAAAACCAAGACCCACAAATGTGATGTGAAATGGTTTTTCTCCCATGTTGCGTTTAAGAGAAAAGAGCAAATGCTTGTTTTAGACTAAAATGTATTGAAACCAATGGAAACAAAAGCATATAATTTGTGATATCTCCTCTTGTAGCAAACACAGACAGCTCAAAATTTCACGGATTGTGTTGATGACCAAGACCCACAAATGTGATGTCAAATTGTTTTTCTCCCATGTTGAGTTTAAGAGAAAACAGCAAATGCTTTTTTAAGTCCAAAATGCATTGAAACCAATGGAAACAACAAAAGCGCATACTTTGTGATATCTCCCCTTGTAGCAAACACAGACAGCTCAAAATTTCAGAGATTGTGTTGAAGACCAAGACCCACAAATGTGATGTGAAATGGTTTTTCTCCCATGTTGCTTTTAAGAGAAAACAGCAAATGCTCATTTTAGGCCAAAATGCTTTGAAAGCAATGTAAACAACAATAATGCATACTTTGTGATACCTCCTCCTGCAGCAAACACAGACAGCTCAAAATTTCACAGATTGTGTTGAAGACCAAGACCCACAAATGTGATGTGAAATGGTTTTTCTCCCATGTTGCGTTTTAGAGAAAAGAGCAAATGCTTGATTTAGACCAAAATGTATTGAAACCAATGGAAACAAAAGCGTGTAGTTTGTGATATCTCCTCTTGTAGCAAACACAGACAGCTCAAAATTTCTCGGATTGTGTTGAAGACCAAGACCCACAAATGTGATGTCAAATGGTTTTTCTCCGATGTTGCATTTTTGAGAAAACAGCAAATGCTTTTTTAAGGCCAAAATGCATTGAAACCAATGGAAACAACAAAAGCGCATACTTTGTGATATCTCCTCTTGTAACAAACACAGACAGCTCAAAATTTCAGAGATTGTGTTGAAGACCAAGACCCACAAATGTGATGTGAAATGGTTTTTCTCCCATGTTGCATTTAAGAGAAAACAGCAAATGCTCGTTTTAGGCCAAAATGCTTTGAAACCAATGGAAACAACAAAAGCGCATACTTTGTGATATCTCCTCTTGTAGCAAACACAGATAGCTCAAAATTTCATAGATTGTGTTGAAGACCAAGACCCACAAATGTGATGTGAAATGTTTTTTCTCCCATGTTGCGTTTAAGAGAAAACAACAAATGCTCATTTAAGTCCAAAATGCATTGAAACCAATGGAAACAACAAATGTGCATACTTTGTGATATCTCCTCTTGTAGCAAACACTGACAGCTCAAAATTTCACAGATTGTGTTGAAGACCAAGAACCACAAATGTGATGTCAAATTGTTTTTCTCCCATGTTGCGTTTAAGAGAAAACAGCAAATGCTCATTTTAGGCCAAAATGCATTGAAACCAATGGGAACAACAAAAGCGCATACTTTGTGATATCTCATCTTGTAGCAAACACAGACAGCTCAAAATTTCACAGATTGTGTTGAAGACCAAGACCCACAAATGTGATGTGAAATGGTTTTTCTCCCATGTTGCGTTTAAGAGAAAAGAGCAAATGCTCATTATAGACCAAAATGCATTGAAACCAATGGAAACAAAAGCGTATACTTTGTGATATCTCCTCTTGTAGCAAACACAGACAGCTCAAAATTTCACAGATTGTGTTGAAGACCAAGACCCACAAATGTGATGTGAAATGGTTTTTCTCCCTTGTTGCTTTTAAGAGACAAAATCAAATGCTCGTTTTAGGCCAAAATGCATTGAAAGCAATGTAAACAACAATAATGCATACTTTGTGATAACTCCTCTTGTAGCAAACAGAGACAGCTCAAAATTTCACAGATTGTGTTGAAGACCAAGACCCACAAATGTCATGTGAAATGGTTTTTCTCCCATGTTCCATTTTAGAGAAAAGAGCAAATGCTCGTTTTAGACCAAAATGCGTTGAAACCAATGGAAACAAAAGCGTATACTTTGTGATATCTCCTCTTGTAGCAAACACAGACAGCTCAAAATTTCACAGATTGTGTTGAAGACCAATACCCACAAATGTTATGTGAAATGGTTTTTCTCCCATGTTGCTTTTAAGAGAAAACAGCAAATGCTCATTTTAGGCCAAAAGGCTTTGAAAGTAATGTAAACAACAATAATACATACTTTGTGATAACTCCTCTTGCAGCAAACACAGACAGCTCTAAATTTCACAGACTGTGTTGAAGACCAAGACCCACAAATGTGATGTGAAATGGTTTTTCTCCCATGTTGCGTTTAAGAGAAAAGAGCAAATGCTCATTTTAGACCAAAATGCATTGAAACCAATGGAAACAACAAAAGCGCATACTTTGTGATATCTCCTCTTGTAGCAAACACAGACAGATCAAAATTTCAGAGATTGTGTTGAAGACCAAGACCCTCAAATGTGATGTGAAATGGTTTTTCTCCCATGTTTCATTTAAGAGAAAACAGCAAATGCTCGTTTTAGGCCAAAATGCTTTGAAACCAATGGAAACAACAAAAGCGCATACTTTGTGATATCTCCTCTTGTAGCAAACACAGACAGATCAAAATTTCACAGATTGTGTTGAAGACCAAGACCCACAAATGTGATGTGAAATGTTTTTTCTCCCAAGTTGCATTTAAGAGAAAACAACAAATGCTCATTTAAGTCCAAAATGCATTGAAACCAATGGAAACAACAAAATCGCATACTTTGTGATATCTCCTCTTGTAGCTAACACAGACAGCTCAAAATTTCACAGATTGTGTTGAAGACCAAGACCCACAAATGTGATGTGAAATGGTATTTCTCCCATGTTGCATTTAAGAGAAAACAGCAAATGCTTTTTTAAGGCCAAAATGCTTTGAAACCAATGGAAACAACAAAAGATGCATACTTTGTGATAACTCCTCTTGTAGCAAACACAGACAGCTCAAAATTTCAGAGATTGTGTTGAAGACCAAGACCCACAAATGTGATGTGAAATGGTTTTTCTCCCAAGTTGTGTTTAACAGAAAACAGCAAATGCTCGTTTTAGGCCAAAATGCTTTGAAAGCAATGTAAACAACAGTAATGCATACTTTGTGATAACTCCTCTTGCAGCAAACACAGACAGCTCAATATTTCACAGATTGTGTTGAAGACCAAGACCCACAAATGTGATGTGAAATGGTTTTTCTCCCATGTTGCTTTTAAGAGAAAACAGCAAATGCTCATTGTAGGCCAAAATGCTTTGAAAGCAATGTAAACAACAATAATGCATACTTTGTGATATCTCCTCTTGCAGCAAACACAGACAACTCAAAATTTCACAGATTGTGTTGAAGACCAAGACCCACAAATGTGATGTGAAATGGTTTTTCTCCCATGTTGCGTTTAAGAGAAAAGAGCAAATGCTCATTATAGACCAAAATGCATTGAAACCAATGGAAACAAAAGCGTATACTTTGTGATATCTCCTCTTGTAGCAAACACAGACAGCTCAAAATTTCACAGATTGTGTTGAAGACCAAGACCCACAAATGTGATGTGAAATGGTTTTTCTCCCATGTTCCATTTTAGAGAAAAGAGCAAATGCTCGTTTTAGACCAAAATGCGTTGAAACCAATGGAAACAAAAGCGTATACTTTGTGATATCTCCTCTTGTAGCAAACACAGACAGCTCAAAATTTCACAGATTGTGTTGAAGACCAATACCCACAAATGTTATGTGAAATGGTTTTTCTCCCATGTTGCTTTTAAGAGAAAACAGCAAATGCTCATTTTAGGCCAAAAGGCTTTGAAAGTAATGTAAACAACAATAATACATACTTTGTGATAACTCCTCTTGCAGCAAACACAGACAGCTCTAAATTTCACAGACTGTGTTGAAGACCAAGACCCACAAATGTGATGTGAAATGGTTTTTCTCCCATGTTGCGTTTAAGAGAAAAGAGCAAATGCTCATTTTAGACCAAAATGCATTGAAACCAATGGAAACAACAAAAGCGCATACTTTGTGATATCTCCTCTTGTAGCAAACACAGACAGATCAAAATTTCAGAGATTGTGTTGAAGACCAAGACCCTCAAATGTGATGTGAAATGGTTTTTCTCCCATGTTTCATTTAAGAGAAAACAGCAAATGCTCGTTTTAGGCCAAAATGCTTTGAAACCAATGGAAACAACAAAAGCGCATACTTTGTGATATCTCCTCTTGTAGCAAACACAGACAGCTCAAAATTTCACAGTTTGTGTTGAAGACCAAGACCCACAAATGTGATGTGAAATGGTTTTTCTCCCATGTTGCATTTAAGAGAAAACAGCAAATGATCGTTTTAGGCCAAAATGCTTTGAAAGCAATGTAAACAACAATAATGCATACTTTGTGATAAGTCCTCTTGTAGCAAACACAGACAGCTCAAAATTTCACAGATTGTGTTGAAAACCAAGACCCACAAATGTGATGTGAAATGGTTTTTCTCCCATGTTGCGTTTAAGAGAAAAGAGCAAATGCTTGTTTTAGACTAAAATGTATTGAAACCAATGGAAACAAAAGCATATAATTTGTGATATCTCCTCTTGTAGCAAACACAGACAGCTCAAAATTTCACGGATTGTGTTGATGACCAAGACCCACAAATGTGATGTCAAATTGTTTTTCTCCCATGTTGAGTTTAAGAGAAAACAGCAAATGCTTTTTTAAGTCCAAAATGCATTGAAACCAATGGAAACAACAAAAGCGCATACTTTGTGATATCTCCCCTTGTAGCAAACACAGACAGCTCAAAATTTCAGAGATTGTGTTGAAGACCAAGACCCACAAATGTGATGTGAAATGGTTTTTCTCCCATGTTGCTTTTAAGAGAAAACAGCAAATGCTCATTTTAGGCCAAAATGCTTTGAAAGCAATGTAAACAACAATAATGCATACTTTGTGATACCTCCTCCTGCAGCAAACACAGACAGCTCAAAATTTCACAGATTGTGTTGAAGACCAAGACCCACAAATGTGATGTGAAATGGTTTTTCTCCCATGTTGCGTTTTAGAGAAAAGAGCAAATGCTTGATTTAGACCAAAATGTATTGAAACCAATGGAAACAAAAGCGTGTAGTTTGTGATATCTCCTCTTGTAGCAAACACAGACAGCTCAAAATTTCTCGGATTGTGTTGAAGACCAAGACCCACAAATGTGATGTCAAATGGTTTTTCTCCGATGTTGCATTTTTGAGAAAACAGCAAATGCTTTTTTAAGGCCAAAATGCATTGAAACCAATGGAAACAACAAAAGCGCATACTTTGTGATATCTCCTCTTGTAACAAACACAGACAGCTCAAAATTTCAGAGATTGTGTTGAAGACCAAGACCCACAAATGTGATGTGAAATGGTTTTTCTCCCATGTTGCATTTAAGAGAAAACAGCAAATGCTCGTTTTAGGCCAAAATGCTTTGAAACCAATGGAAACAACAAAAGCGCATACTTTGTGATATCTCCTCTTGTAGCAAACACAGATAGCTCAAAATTTCATAGATTGTGTTGAAGACCAAGACCCACAAATGTGATGTGAAATGTTTTTTCTCCCATGTTGCGTTTAAGAGAAAACAACAAATGCTCATTTAAGTCCAAAATGCATTGAAACCAATGGAAACAACAAATGTGCATACTTTGTGATATCTCCTCTTGTAGCAAACACTGACAGCTCAAAATTTCACAGATTGTGTTGAAGACCAAGAACCACAAATGTGATGTCAAATTGTTTTTCTCCCATGTTGCGTTTAAGAGAAAACAGCAAATGCTCATTTTAGGCCAAAATGCATTGAAACCAATGGGAACAACAAAAGCGCATACTTTGTGATATCTCATCTTGTAGCAAACACAGACAGCTCAAAATTTCACAGATTGTGTTGAAGACCAAGACCCACAAATGTGATGTGAAATGGTTTTTCTCCCATGTTGCGTTTAAGAGAAAAGAGCAAATGCTCATTATAGACCAAAATGCATTGAAACCAATGGAAACAAAAGCGTATACTTTGTGATATCTCCTCTTGTAGCAAACACAGACAGCTCAAAATTTCACAGATTGTGTTGAAGACCAAGACCCACAAATGTGATGTGAAATGGTTTTTCTCCCTTGTTGCTTTTAAGAGACAAAATCAAATGCTCGTTTTAGGCCAAAATGCATTGAAAGCAATGTAAACAACAATAATGCATACTTTGTGATAACTCCTCTTGTAGCAAACAGAGACAGCTCAAAATTTCACAGATTGTGTTGAAGACCAAGACCCACAAATGTCATGTGAAATGGTTTTTCTCCCATGTTCCATTTTAGAGAAAAGAGCAAATGCTCGTTTTAGACCAAAATGCGTTGAAACCAATGGAAACAAAAGCGTATACTTTGTGATATCTCCTCTTGTAGCAAACACAGACAGCTCAAAATTTCACAGATTGTGTTGAAGACCAATACCCACAAATGTTATGTGAAATGGTTTTTCTCCCATGTTGCTTTTAAGAGAAAACAGCAAATGCTCATTTTAGGCCAAAAGGCTTTGAAAGTAATGTAAACAACAATAATACATACTTTGTGATAACTCCTCTTGCAGCAAACACAGACAGCTCTAAATTTCACAGACTGTGTTGAAGACCAAGACCCACAAATGTGATGTGAAATGGTTTTTCTCCCATGTTGCGTTTAAGAGAAAAGAGCAAATGCTCATTTTAGACCAAAATGCATTGAAACCAATGGAAACAACAAAAGCGCATACTTTGTGATATCTCCTCTTGTAGCAAACACAGAGAGATCAAAATTTCAGAGATTGTGTTGAAGACCAAGACCCTCAAATGTGATGTGAAATGGTTTTTCTCCCATGTTTCATTTAAGAGAAAACAGCAAATGCTCGTTTTAGGCCAAAATGCTTTGAAACCAATGGAAACAACAAAAGCGCATACTTTGTGATATCTCCTCTTGTAGCAAACACAGACAGATCAAAATTTCACAGATTGTGTTGAAGACCAAGACCCACAAATGTGATGTGAAATGTTTTTTCTCCCAAGTTGCATTTAAGAGAAAACAACAAATGCTCATTTAAGTCCAAAATGCATTGAAACCAATGGAAACAACAAAATCGCATACTTTGTGATATCTCCTCTTGTAGCTAACACAGACAGCTCAAAATTTCACAGATTGTGTTGAAGACCAAGACCCACAAATGTGATGTGAAATGGTATTTCTCCCATGTTGCATTTAAGAGAAAACAGCAAATGCTTTTTTAAGGCCAAAATGCTTTGAAACCAATGGAAACAACAAAAGATGCATACTTTGTGATAACTCCTCTTGTAGCAAACACAGACAGCTCAAAATTTCAGAGATTGTGTTGAAGACCAAGACCCACAAATGTGATGTGAAATGGTTTTTCTCCCAAGTTGTGTTTAACAGAAAACAGCAAATGCTCGTTTTAGGCCAAAATGCTTTGAAAGCAATGTAAACAACAGTAATGCATACTTTGTGATAACTCCTCTTGCAGCAAACACAGACAGCTCAATATTTCACAGATTGTGTTGAAGACCAAGACCCACAAATGTGATGTGAAATGGTTTTTCTCCCATGTTGCTTTTAAGAGAAAACAGCAAATGCTCATTGTAGGCCAAAATGCTTTGAAAGCAATGTAAACAACAATAATGCATACTTTGTGATATCTCCTCTTGCAGCAAACACAGACAACTCAAAATTTCACAGATTGTGTTGAAGACCAAGACCCACAAATGTGATGTGAAATGGTTTTTCTCCCATGTTGCGTTTTAGAGAAAAGAGCAAATGCTTGATTTAGACCAAAATGTATTGAAACCAATGGAAACAAAAGCGTATCATTTGTGATATCTCCTCTTGTAGCAAACACAGACAGCTCAAAATTTCTCGGATTGTGTTGAAGACCAAGACCCACAAATGTGATGTCAAATGGTTTTTCTCCGATGTTGCGTTTAAGAGAAAACAGCAAATGCTTTTTTAAGGCCAAAATGCATTGAAACCAATGGAAACAACAAAAGCGCATACTTTGTGATATCTCCTCTTGTAACAAACACAGACAGCTCAAAATTTCAGAGATTGTGTTGAAGACCAAGACCCACAAATGTGATGTGAAATGGTTTTTCTCCCATGTTGCATTTAAGAGAAAACAGCAAATGCTCGTTTTAGGCCAAAATGCTTTGAAACCAATGGAAACAACAAAAGCGCATACTTTGTGATATCTCCTCTTGTAGCAAACACAGACAGCTCAAAATTTCACAGATTGTGTTGAAGACCAAGACCCACAAATGTGATGTGAAATGTTTTTTCTCCCATGTTGCGTTTAAGAGAAAACAACAAATGCTCATTTAAGTCCAAAATGCATTGAAACCAATGGAAACAACAAATGCGCATACTTTGTGATATCTCCTCTTGTAGCAAACACAGACAGCTCAAAATTTCACAGATTGTGTTGAAGACCAAGACCTACAAATGTGATGTCAAATTGTTTTTCTCCCATGTTGCGTTTAAGAGAAAACAGCAAATGCTTTTTTAAGGCCAAAATGCATTGAAACCAATGGAAACAACAAAAGCGCATACTTTGTGATATCTCCTCTTGTAGCAAACACAGACAGCTCAAAATTTCACAGATTGTGTTGAAGACCAAGACCCACAAATGTGATGTGAAATGTTTTTTCTCCCATGTTGCGTTTAAGAGAAAACAACAAATGCTCATTTAAGTCCAAAATGCATTGAAACCAATGGAAACAACAAATGCGCATACTTTGTGATATCTCCTCTTGTAGCAAATACAGACAGCTCAAAATTTCACAGATTGTGTTGAAGACCAAGACCCACAAATGTGATGTGAAATGGTTTTTCTCCCATGTTGCATTTAAGAGAAAACAGCAAATGCTCCTTGTAGGCCAAAATGCTTTGAAACCAATGTAAACAACAATAATGCATACTTTGTGATAACTCCTCTTGCAGCAAACACAGACAGCTCAAAATTTCACAGACTGTGTTGAAGACAAAGACTCACAAATGTGATGTGAAATGGTTTTTCTCCCATGTTGCGTTTAAGAGAAAAGAGCAAATGCTCATTTTAGACAAAAATGCATTGAATCCAATGGAAACAAAAGCGTATAGTTTGTGATATCTCCTCTTGTAGCAAACACAGACAGCTCAAAATTTCACAGATTGTGTTGAAGACCAAGACCCACAAATGTGATGTGAAATGGTTTTTCTCCCAAGTTGTGTTTAACAGAAAACAGCAAATGCTCATTTTAGGTCAAAATACATTGAAACCAATGGAAACTACAAAAAGCACAATATTTGTGATATCTCCTCTTGTAGCAAACACAGACAGCACAAAATTTCACAGATTGTGTTGAAGACCAAGACCCACAAAAGTTATGTGAAATTGTTTTTCTCCCATGTTGCGTTTAAGAGAAAAGAGCAAATGCTCGTTTTAGACCAAAATGCATTGAAACCAATGGAAACAAAAGTGTATACTTTGTGAAATCTCCTCTTGTAGCAAACACAGAAAGCTCAAAATTTCACAGATTGTGTTGAAGACCTAGTCCAACAAATGTGATGTGAAATGTTTTTTCTCCCATGTTGCGTTTAAGAGAAAACAACAAATGCTCATTTAAGTCCAAAATGCAATGAAACCAATGGAATCAACAAAAGCGCATACTTTGTGATATCTCCTCTTGTAGTAAACACAGACAGCTCAAAATTTCACAGATTGTGTTGAAGACCAAGACCCACAAATGTGATGTGAAATGGTTTTTCACCCATGTTGCATTTTAAGAAACAACAACAAATGCTCATTAAAGTCCAAAATGCATTGAAACCAATGGAAACAACAAAAGCGCATAATTTGTGATATCTCCTCTTGTAGCAAACACAGACAGCTCAAAATTTCACAGATTGTGTTGAAGACCAAGACCCACAAATGTGATGTGAAATGGTTTTTCACCCATGTTGCGTTTTAAGAAAAAACAACAAATGCTCATTTAAGTCCAAAATGCATTGAAACAATTGGAAACAGCAAAAGCGCATACTTTGTGATATCTCCTCTTGTAGCAAACACAGACAGCTCAAAATTTCACAGATTGTGTTGAAGACCAAGACCCACAAATGTGATGTCAAATGGTTTTTCACCCATGTTGCGTTTTAAGAAAAAACAACAAATGCTCATTTAAGTCCAAAATGCATTGAAACCAATGGAAACAACAAAAGCGCATACTTTGTGATATCTCCTCTTGTAGCAAACACAGACAGCTCAAAATTTCACAGTTTGTGTTGAAGACCAAGACCCACAAATGTGATGTGAAATGGTTTTTCTCCCATGTTGCATTTAAGAGAAAACAGCAAATGATCGTTTTAGGCCAAAATGCTTTGAAAGCAATGTAAACAACAATAATGCATACTTTGTGATAAGTCCTCTTGTAGCAAACACAGACAGCTCAAAATTTCACAGATTGTTTTGAAAACCAAGACCCACAAATGTGATGTGAAATGGTTTTTCTCCCATGTTGCGTTTAAGAGAAAAGAGCAAATGCTTGTTTTAGACTAAAATGTATTGAAACCAATGGAAACAAAAGCATATAATTTGTGATATCTCCTCTTGTAGCAAACACAGACAGCTCAAAATTTCACGGATTGTGTTGATGACCAAGACCCACAAATGTGATGTCAAATTGTTTTTCTCCCATGTTGAGTTTAAGAGAAAACAGCAAATGCTTTTTTAAGGCCAAAATGCATTGAAACCAATGGAAACAACAAAAGCGCATACTTTGTGATATCTCCCCTTGTAGCAAACACAGACAGCTCAAAATTTCAGAGATTGTGTTGAAGACCAAGACCCACAAATGTGATGTGAAATGGTTTTTCTCCCATGTTGCTTTTAAGAGAAAACAGCAAATGCTCATTTTAGGCCAAAATGCTTTGAAAGCAATGTAAACAACAATAATGCATACTTTGTGATATCTCCTCTTGCAGCAAACACAGACAACTCAAAATTTCACAGATTGTGTTGAAGACCAAGACCCACAAATGTGATGTGAAATGTTTTTTCTCCCATGTTGCGTTTAAGTGAAAACAACAAATGCTCATTTAAGTCCAAAATGCATTGAAACCAATGGAAACAACAAATGCGCATACTTTGTAATATCTCCTCTTGTAGCAAACACAGACAGCTCAAAATTTCTCGGATTGTGTTGAAGACCAAGACCCACAAATGTGATGTCAAATTCTTTTTCTCCCATGTTGCGTTTAAGAGAAAACAGCAAATGCTTTTTTAAGGCCAAAATGCATTGAAACCAATGGAAACAACAAAAGCGCATACTTTGTGATATCTCCTCTTGTAGCAAATATAGACAGCTCAAAATTTCACAGATTGTGTTGAAGACCAAGACCCACAAATGTGATGTGAAATGGTTTTTCTCCCATGTTGCATTTAAGAGAAAACAGCAAATGCTCCTTTTAGGCCAAAATGCTTTGAAACCAATGTAAACAACAATAATGCATACTTTGTGATAACTCCTCTTGCAGCAAACACAGACAGCTCAAAATTTCACAGATTGTGTTGAAGACCAAGACCCACAAATGTGATGTGAAATGGTTTTTCACCCATGTTGCGTTTTAAGAAACAACAACAAATGCTCATTTAAGTCCAAAATGCATTGAAACCAATGGAAACAACAAAAGCGCATAATTTGTGATATCTCCTCTTGTAGCAAACACAGACAGCTCAAAATTTCACAGATTGTGTTGAAGACCAAGACCCACAAATGTGATGTGAAATGGTTTTTCACCCATGTTGCGTTTTAAGAAAAAACAACAAATGCTCATTTAAGTCCAAAATGCATTGAAACAATTGGAAACAGCAAAAGCGCATACTTTGTGATATCTCCTCTTGTAGCAAACACAGACAGCTCAAAATTTCACAGATTGTGTTGAAGACCAAGACCTACAAATGTGATGTGAAATGGTTTTTCACCCATGTTGCGTTTTAAGAAAAAACAACAAATGCTCATTTAAGTCCAAAATGCATTGAAACCAATGGAAACAACAAAAGCGCATACTTTGTGATATCTCCTCTTGTAGCAAACACAGACAGCTCAAAATTTCACAGTTTGTGTTGAAGACCAAGACCCACAAATGTGATGTGAAATGGTTTTTCTCCCATGTTGCATTTAAGAGAAAACAGCAAATGATCATTTTAGGCCAAAATGCTTTGAAAGCAATGTAAACAACAATAATGCATACTTTGTGATAACTCCTCTTGTAGCAAACACAGACAGCTCAAAATTTCACAGATTGTGTTGAAAACCAAGACCCACAAATGTGATGTGAAATGGTTTTTCTCCCATGTTGCGTTTAAGAGAAAAGAGCAAATGCTTGTTTTAGACCAAAATGTATTGAAACCAATGGAAACAAAAGCATATAATTTGTGATATCTCCTCTTGTAGCAAACACAGACAGCTCAAAATTTCACGGATTGTGTTGATGACCAAGACCCTCAAATGTGATGTCAAATTGTTTTTCTCCCATGTTGCGTTTAAGAGAAAACAGCAAATGCTTTTTTAAGGCCAAAATGCATTGAAACCAATGGAAACAACAAAAGCGCATACTTTGTGATATCTCCCCTTGTAGCAAACACAGACAGCTCAAAATTTCAGAGATTGTGTTGAAGACCAAGACCCACAAATGTGATGTGAAATGGTTTTTCTCCCATGTTGCTTTTAAGAGAAAACAGCAAATGCTCATTTTAGGCCAAAATGCTTTGAAAGCAATGTAAACAACAATAATGCATACTTTGTGATATCTCCTCTTGCAGCAAACACAGACAACTCAAAATTTCACAGATTGTGTTGAAGACCAAGACCCACAAATGTGATGTCAAATGGTTTTTCTCCCATGTTGCGTTTTAGAGAAAAGAGCAAATGCTTGATTTAGACCAAAATGTATTGAAACCAATGGAAACAAAAGCGTATCGTTTGTGATATCTCCTCTTGTAGCAAACACAGACAGCTCAAAATTTCTCGGATTGTGTTGAAGACCAAGACCCACAAATGTGATGTCAAATGGTTTTTCTCCCATGTTGCGTTTAAGAGAAAACAGCAAATGCTTTTTTAAGGCCAAAATGCATGGAAACCAATGGAAACAACAATAGCGCATACTTTGTGATATCTCCTCTTGTAGCAAACACAGACAGCTCAAAATTTCACAGATTGTGTTGAAGACCAAGACCCACAAATGTGATGTGAAATGTTTTTTCTCCCATGTTGCGTTTAAGAGAAAACAACAAATGCTCATTTAAGTCCAAAATGCATTGAAACCAATGGAAACAACAAATGCGCATACTTTGTGATATCTCCTCTTGTAGCAAACACAGACAGCTCAAAATTTCACAGATTGTGTTGAAGACCAAGACCCACAAATGTGATGTCAAATTCTTTTTCTCCCATGTTGCGTTTAAGAGAAAACAGCAAATGCTTTTTTAAGGCCAAAATGCATTGAAACCAATGGAAACAACAAAAGCGCATACTTTGTGATATCTCCTCTTGTAGCAAATACAGACAGCTCAAAATTTCACAGATTGTGTTGAAGACCAAGACCCACAAATGTGATGTGAAATGGTTTTTCTCCCATGTTGCATTTAAGAGAAAACAGCAAATGCTCCTTTTAGGCCAAAATGCTTTGAAACCAATGTAAACAACAATAATGCATACTTTGTGATAACTCCTCTTGCAGCAAACACAGACAGCTCAAAATTTCACAGACTGTGTTGAAGACATAGACCCACAAATGTGATGTGAAATGGTTTTTCTCCCATGTTGCGTTTAAGAGAAAAGAGCAAATGCTCATTTTAGAAAAATTGCATTGAAACCAATGGAAACAAAAGCGTATAGTTTGTGATATCTCCTCTTGTAGCAAACACAGACAGCTCAAAATTTCACAGATTGTGTTGAAGACCAAGACCCACAAATGTGATGTGAAATGGTTTTTCTCCCAAGTTGTGTTTAACAGAAAACAGCAAATGCTCGTTTTAGGCCAAAATGCTTTGAAAGCAATGTAAACAACAGTAATGCATACTTTGTGATAACTCCTCTTGCAGCAAACACAGACAGCTCAAAATTTCACAGATTGTGTTGAAGACCAAGACCCAGAAATGTGATGTGAAATGGTTTTTCTCCCATGTTGCTTTTAAGAGAAAACAGCAAATGCTCATTTTAGGCCAAAATGCTTTGAAAGCAATGTAAACAACAATAATGCATACTTTGTGATATATCCTCTTGCAGCAAACACAGACAACTCAATATTTCACAGATTGTGTTGAAGACCAAGACCCACAAATGTGATGTGAAATGGTTTTTCTCCCATGTTGCGTTTTAGAGAAAAGAGCAAATGCTTGATTTAGACCAAAATGTATTGAAACCAATGGAAACAAAAGCGTATCGTTTGTGATATCTCCTCTTGTAGCAAACACAGACAGCTCAAAATTTCTCGGATTGTGTTGAAGACCAAGACCCACAAATGTGATGTCAAATGGTTTTTCTCCGATGTTGCGTTTAAGAGAAAACAGCAAATGCTTTTTTAAGGCCAAAATGCATTGAAACCAATGGAAACAACAAAAGTGCATACTTTGTGATATCTCTTCTTGTAACAAACACAGACAGCTCAAAATTTCAGAGATTGTGTTGAAGACCAAGACCCACAAATGTGATGTGAAATGGTTTTTCTCCCATGTTGCATTTAAGAGAAAACAGCAAATGCTCGTTTTAGGCCAAAATGCTTTGAAACCAATGGAAACAACAAAAGCGCATACTTTGTGATATCTCCTCTTGTAGCAAACACAGACAGCTCAAAATTTCACAGATTGTGTTGAAGACCAAGACCCACAAATGTGATGTGAAATGTTTTTTCTCCCATGTTGCGTTTAAGAGAAAACAACAAATGCTCATTTAAGTCCAAAATGCATTGAAACCAATGGAAACAACAAATGCGCATACTTTGTGATATCTCCTCTTGTAGCAAACACAGACAGCTCAAAATTTCACAGATTGTGTTGAAGACCAAGACCCACAAATGTGATGTCAAATTGTTTTTCTCCCATGTTGCATTTAAGAGAAAACAGCAAATGCTTTTTTAAGGCCAAAATGCATTGAAACCAATGTAAACAACAAAAGCGCATACTTTGTGATATCTCCCCTTGTAGCAAACACAGACAGCTCAAAATTTCAGAGATTGTGTTGAAGACCAAGACCCACAAATGTGATGTGAAATGGTTTTTCTCCCAAGTTGTGTTTAACAGAAAACAGCAAATGCTCATTTTAGGTCAAAATACATTGAAACCAATGGAAACTACAAAAAGCGCAATATTTGTGATATCTCCTCTTGTAGCAAACACAGACAGCACAAAATTTCACAGATTGTGTTGAAGACCAAGACCCACAAAAGTGATGTGAAATTGTTTTTCTCCCATGTTGCATTTAAGAGAAAACAGCAAATGCTCGTTTTAGGCCA
This sequence comes from Taudactylus pleione, assembly GCA_031769625.1. Lineage (NCBI taxonomy): Eukaryota > Metazoa > Chordata > Amphibia > Anura > Myobatrachidae > Taudactylus > Taudactylus pleione. The sequence goes on from JAUIMM010001231.1 coordinate 720,888, forward strand.
AAATGCTTTGAAAGCAAAGAAAACAACAGTAATGCATACTTTGTGATAACTCCTCTTGCAGCAAACACAGACAGCTCAAAATTTCACAGATTGTGTTGAAGACCAAGACCCACAAATGTGATGTGAAATGGTTTTTCTCCCATGTTGCTTTTAAGAGAAAACAGCAAATGCTCATTTTAGGCCAAAATGCTTTGAAAGCAATGTAAACAACAATAATGCATACTTTGTGATATCTCCTCTTGCAGCAAACACAGACAGCTCAAAATTTCACAGATTGTGTTGAAGGCCAAGACCCACAAATGTGATGTGAAATGGTTTTTCTCCCATGTTGCGTTTTAGAGAAAAGAACAAATGCTTGATTTAGACCAAAATGTATTGAAACCAATGGAAACAAAAGCGTATAGTTTGTGATATCTCCTCTTGTAGCAAACACAGACAGCTCAAAATTTCTCGGATTGTGTTGAAGACCAAGACCCACAAATGTGATGTCAAATGGTTTTTCTCCGATGTTGCGTTTAAGAGAAAACAGCAAATGCTTTTTTAAGGCCAAAATGCTTTGAAACCAATGTAAACAACAAAAGATGCATACTTTGTGATAACTCCTCTTGTAGCAAACACAGACAGCTCAAAATTTCACAGATTGTGTTGAAGACCAAGACCCACAAATGTGATGTGAAATGGTTTTTCTCCCATGTTGCATTTAAGAGAAAACAGCAATTGCTCGTTTTAGGCCAAAATGCTTTGAAAGCAATGGAAACAACAGTAATGCATAATTTTGTGATAACTCCTCTTGCAGCAAACACAGACAGCTCAAAATTTCAGAGATTGTGTTGAAGACCAAGACCCACAAATGTGATGTGAAATGGTTTTTCTCCCATGTTGCGTTTTAGAGAAAAGAACAAATGCTTGATTTAGACCAAAATGTATTGAAACCAATGGAAACAAAAGCGTATAGTTTGTGATATCTCCTCTTGTAGCAAACACAGACAGCTCAAAATTTCTCGGATTGTGTTGAAGACCAAGACCCACAAATGTGATGTCAAATGGTTTTTCTCCGATGTTGCATTTAAGAGAAAACAGCAAATGCTTTTTTAAGGCCAAAATGCATTGAAACCAATGGAAACAACAAAAGCACATACTTTGTGATATCTCCTCTTGTAACAAACACAGACAGCTCAAAATTTCAGAGATTGTGTTGAAGACCAAGACCCACAAATGTGATGTGAAATGGTTTTTCTCCCATGTTGCATTTAAGAGAAAACAGCAAATGCTCGTTTTAGGCCAAAATGCTTTGAAACCAATGGAAACAACAAAAGCGCATACTTTGTGATATCTCCTCTTGTAGCAAACACAGACAGCTCAAAATTTCACAGATTGTGTTGAAGACCAAGACCCACAAATGTGATGTGAAATGTTTTTTCTCCCAAGTTGCGTTTAAGAGAAAACAACAAATGCTCATTTAAGTCCAAAATGCATTGAAACCAATGGAAACAACAAAATCGCATACTTTGTGATATCTCCTCTTGTAGCTAACACAGACAGCTCAAAATTTCACAGATTGTGTTGAAGACCAAGACCCACAAATGTGATGTCAAATTGTTTTTCTCCCATGTTGCGTTTAAGAGAAAACAGCAAATGCTTTTTTAAGGCCAGAATGCATTGAAACCAATGGAAACAACAAAAGCGCATACTTTGTGATATCTCCTCTTGTAGCAAACACAGACAGCTCAAAATTTCACAGATTGTGTTGAAGACCAAGACCCACAAATGTGATGTGAAATGGTATTTCTCCCATGTTGCATTTAAGAGAAAACAGCAAATGCTTTTTTAAGGCCAAAATGCTTTGAAACCAATGTAAACAACAAAAGATGCATACTTTGTGATAACTCCTCTTGTAGCAAACACAGACAGCTCAAAATTTCAGAGATTGTGTTGAAGACCAAGACCCACAAATGTGATGTGAAATGGTTTTTCTCCCAAGTTGTGTTTAACAGAAAACAGCAAATGCTCGTTTTAGGCCAAAATGCTTTGAAAGCAATGTAAACAACAGTAATGCATACTTTGTGATAACTCCTCTTGCAGCAAACACAGACAGCTCAATATTTCACAGATTGTGTTGAAGAGCAAGACCCACAAATGTGATGTGAAATGGTTTTTCTCCCATGTTGCTTTTAAGAGAAAACAGCAAATGCTCATTTTAGGCCAAAATGCTTTGAAAGCAATGTAAACAACAATAATGCATACTTTGTGATATCTCCTCTTGCAGCAAACACAGACAACTCAAAATTTCACAGATTGTGTTGAAGACCAAGACCCACAAATGTGATGTGAAATGGTTTTTCTCCCATGTTGCGTTTTAGAGAAAAGAGCAAATGCTTGATTTAGACCAAAATGTATTGAAACCAATGGAAATAAAAGCGTATCATTTGTGATATCTCCTCTTGTAGCAAACACAGACAGCTCAAAATTTCTCGGATTGTGTTGAAGACCAAGACCCACAAATGTGATGTCAAATGGTTTTTCTCCGATGTTGCATTTAAGAGAAAACAGCAAATGCTTTTTTAAGGCCAAAATGCTTTGAAACCAATGTAAACAACAAAAGATGCATACTTTGTGATAACTCCTCTTGTAGCAAACACAGACAGCTCAAAATTTCAGAGATTGTGTTGAAGACCAAGACCCACAAATGTGATGTGAAATGGTTTTTCTCCCAAGTTGTGTTTAACAGAAAACAGCAAATGCTCGTTTTAGGCCAAAATGCTTTGAAAGCAATGTAAACAACAGTAATGCATACTTTGTGATAACTCCTCTTGCAGCAAACACAGACAGCTCAATATTTCACAGATTGTGTTGAAGACCAAGACCCACAAATGTGATGTGAAATGGTTTTTCTCCCATGTTGCTTTTAAGAGAAAACAGCAAATGCTCATTTTAGGCCAAAATGCTTTGAAAGCAATGTAAACAACAATAATGCATACTTTGTGATATCTCCTCTTGCAGCAAACACAGACAACTCAAAATTTCACAGATTGTGTTGAAGACCAAGACCCACAAATGTGATGTGAAATGGTTTTTCTCCCATGTTGCGTTTTAGAGAAAAGAGCAAATGCTTGATTTAGACCAAAATGTATTGAAACCAATGGAAACAAAAGCGTATCATTTGTGATATCTCCTCTTGTAGCAAACACAGACAGCTCAAAATTTCTCGGATTGTGTTGAAGACCAAGACCCACAAATGTGATGTCAAATGGTTTTTCTCCGATGTTGCGTTTAAGAGAAAACAGCAAATGCTTTTTTAAGGCCAAAATGCATTGAAACCAATGGAAACAACAAAAGCGCATACTTTGTGATATCTCCTCTTGTAACAAACACAGACAGCTCAAAATTTCAGAGATTGTGTTGAAGACCAAGACCCACAAATGTGATGTGAAATGGTTTTTCTCCCATGTTGCATTTAAGAGAAAACAGCAAATGCTCGTTTTAGGCCAAAATGATTTGAAACCAATGGAAACAACAAAAGCGCATACTTTGTGATATCTCCTCTTGTAGCAAACACAGACAGCTCAAAATTTCACAGATTGTGTTGAAGACCAAGACCCACAAATGTGATGTGAAATGTTTTTTCTCCCATGTTGCGTTTAAGAGAAAACAACAAATGCTCATTTAAGTCCAAAATGCATTGAAACCAATGGAAACAACAAATGCGCATACTTTGTGATATCTCCTCTTGTAGCAAACACAGACAGCTCAAAATTTCACAGATTGTGTTGAAGACCAAGACCCACAAATGTGATGTCAAATTGTTTTTCTCCCATGTTGCGTTTAAGAGAAAACAGCAAATGCTTTTTTAAGGCCAAAATGCATTGAAACCAATGGAAACAACAAAAGCGCATACTTTGTGATATCTCCTCTTGTAGCAAACACAGACAGCTCAAAATTTCACAGATTGTGTTGAAGACCAAGACCCACAAATGTGATGTGAAATGTTTTTTCTCCCATGTTGCGTTTAAGAGAAAACAACAAATGCTCATTTAAGTCCAAAATGCATTGAAACCAATGGAAACAACAAATGCGCATACTTTGTGATATCTCCTCTTGTAGCAAATACAGACAGCTCAAAATTTCACAGATTGTGTTGAAGACCAAGACCCACAAATGTGATGTGAAATGGTTTTTCTCCCATGTTGCATTTAAGAGAAAACAGCAAATGCTCCTTGTAGGCCAAAATGCTTTGAAACCAATGTAAACAACAATAATGCATACTTTGTGATAACTCCTCTTGCAGCAAACACAGACAGCTCAAAATTTCACAGATTGTGTTGAAGACCAAGACCCACAAATGTGATGTGAAATGGTTTTTCTCCCATGTTGCGTTTTAGAGAAAAGAGCAAATGCTTGATTTAGACCAAAATGTATTGAAACCAATGGAAACAAAAGCGTATCGTTTGTGATATCTCCTCTTGTAGCAAACACAGACAGCTCAAAATTTCTCGGATTGTGTTGAAGACCAAGACCCACAAATGTGATGTCAAATGGTTTTTCTCCGATGTCGCGTTTAAGAGAAAACAGCAAATGCTTTTTTAAGGCCAAATGCATTGAAACCAATGGAAACAACAAAAGCGCATACTTTGTGATATCTCCTCTTGTAGCTAACACAGACAGCTCAAAATTTCACAGATTGTGTTGAAGACCAAGACCCACAAATGTGATATGAAATGTTTTTTCTCCCATGTTGCGTTTAAGAGAAAACAACAAATGCTCATTTAAGTCAAAAATGCATTGAAACCAATGGAAACAACAAATGCGCATACTTTGTGATATCTCCTCTTGTAGCAAACACAGACAGCTCAAAATTTCACAGATTGTGTTGAAGACCAAGACCCACAAATGTGATGTCAAATTGTTTTTCTCCCATGTTGCGTTTAAGAGAAAACAGCAAATGCTTTTTTAAGGCCAAAATGCATTGAAACCAATGGAAACAACAAAAGCGCATACTTTGTGATATCTCCTCTTGTAGCAAATACAGACAGCTCAAAATTTCACAGATTGTGTTGAAGACCAAGACCCACAAATGTGATGTTAAATGGTTTTTTCTCCCATGTTGCATTTAAGAGAAAACAGCAAATGCTCCTTTTAGGCCAAAATGCTTTGAAACCAATGTAAACAACAATAATGCATACTTTGTGATAACTCCTCTTGCAGCAAACACAGACAGCTCAAAATTTCACAGACTGTGTTGAAGACAAAGACTCACAAATGTGATGTGAAATGGTTTTTCTCCCATGTTGCGTTTAAGAGAAAAGAGCAAATGCTCATTTTAGACAAAAATGCATTGAATCCAATGGAAACAAAAGCGTATAGTTTGTGATATCTCCTCTTGTAGCAAACACAGACAGCTCAAAATTTCACAGATTGTGTTGAAGACCAAGACCCACAAATGTGATGTGAAATGGTTTTTCTCCCAAGTTGTGTTTAACAGAAAACAGCAAATGCTCATTTTAGGTCAAAATACATTGAAACCAATGGAAACTACAAAAAGCACAATATTTGTGATATCTCCTCTTGTAGCAAACACAGACAGCACAAAATTTCACAGATTGTGTTGAAGACCAAGACCCACAAAAGTTATGTGAAATTGTTTTTCTCCCATGTTGCGTTTAAGAGAAAAGAGCAAATGCTCGTTTTAGACCAAAATGCATTGAAACCAATGGAAACAAAAGTGTATACTTTGTGAAATCTCCTCTTGTAGCAAACACAGAAAGCTCAAAATTTCACAGATTGTGTTGAAGACCTAGTCCAACAAATGTGATGTGAAATGTTATTTCTCCCATGTTGCGTTTAAGAGAAAACAACAAATGCTCATTTAAGTCCAAAATGCAATGAAACCAATGGAATCAACAAAAGCGCATACTTTGTGATATCTCCTCTTGTAGTAAACACAGACAGCTCAAAATTTCACAGATTGTGTTGAAGACCAAGACCCACAAATGTGATGTGAAATGGTTTTTCACCCATGTTGCATTTTAAGAAACAACAACAAATGCTCATTTAAGTCCAAAATGCATTGAAACCAATGGAAACAACAAAAGCGCATAATTTGTGATATCTCCTCTTGTAGCAAACACAGACAGCTCAAAATTTCACAGATTGTGTTGAAGACCAAGACCCACAAATGTGATGTGAAATGGTTTTTCACCCATGTTGCGTTTTAAGAAAAAACAACAAATGCTCATTTAAGTCCAAAATGCATTGAAACAATTGGAAACAGCAAAAGCGCATACTTTGTGATATCTCCTCTTGTAGCAAACACAGACAGCTCAAAATTTCACAGATTGTGTTGAAGACCAAGACCCACAAATGTGATGTGAAATGGTTTTTCACCCATGTTGCGTTTTAAGAAAAAACAACAAATGCTCATTTAAGTCCAAAATGCATTGAAACCAATGGAAACAACAAAAGCGCATACTTTGTGATATCTCCTCTTGTAGCAAACACAGACAGCTCAAAATTTCACAGTTTGTGTTGAAGACCAAGACCCACAAATGTGATGTGAAATGGTTTTTCTCCCATGTTGCATTTAAGAGAAAACAGCAAATGATCGTTTTAGGCCAAAATGCTTTGAAAGCAATGTAAACAACAATAATGCATACTTTGTGATAAGTCCTCTTGTAGCAAACACAGACAGCTCAAAATTTCACGGATTGTGTTGAAAACCAAGACCCACAAATGTGATGTGAAATGGTTTTTCTCCCATGTTGCGTTTAAGAGAAAAGAGCAAATGCTTGTTTTAGACTAAAATGTATTGAAACCAATGGAAACAAAAGCATATAATTTGTGATATCTCCTCTTGTAGCAAACACAGACAGCTCAAAATTTCACGGATTGTGTTGATGACCAAGACCCACAAATGTGATGTCAAATTGTTTTTCTCCCATGTTGAGTTTAAGAGAAAACAGCAAATGCTTTTTTAAGGCCAAAATGCATTGAAACCAATGGAAACAACAAAAGCGCATACTTTGTGATATCTCCCCTTGTAGCAAACACAGACAGCTCAAAATTTCAGAGATTGTGTTGAAGACCAAGACCCACAAATGTGATGTGAAATGGTTTTTCTCCCATGTTGCTTTTAAGAGAAAACAGCAAATGCTCATTTTAGGCCAAAATGCTTTGAAAGCAATGTAAACAACAATAATGCATACTTTGTGATATCTCCTCTTGCAGCAAACACAGACAACTCAAAATTTCACAGATTGTGTTGAAGACCAAGACCCACAAATGTGATGTGAAATGTTTTTTCTCCCATGTTGCGTTTAAGAGAAAACAACAAATGCTCATTTAAGTCCAAAATGCATTGAAACCAATGGAAACAACAAATGCGCATACTTTGTAATATCTCCTCTTGTAGCAAACACAGACAGCTCAAAATTTCACAGTTTGTGTTGAAGACCAAGACCCACAAATGTGATGTGAAATGGTTTTTCTCCCATGTTGCATTTAAGAGAAAACAGCAAATGATCGTTTTAGGCCAAAATGCTTTGAAAGCAATGTAAACAACAATAATGCATACTTTGTGATAAGTCCTCTTGTAGCAAACACAGACAGCTCAAAATTTCACAGATTGTGTTGAAAACCAAGACCCACAAATGTGATGTGAAATGGTTTTTCTCCCATGTTGCGTTTAAGAGAAAAGAGCAAATGCTTGTTTTAGACTAAAATGTATTGAAACCAATGGAAACAAAAGCATATAATTTGTGATATCTCCTCTTGTAGCAAACACAGACAGCTCAAAATTTCACGGATTGTGTTGATGACCAAGACCCACAAATGTGATGTCAAATTGTTTTTCTCCCATGTTGAGTTTAAGAGAAAACAGCAAATGCTTTTTTAAGGCCAAAATGCATTGAAACCAATGGAAACAACAAAAGCGCATACTTTGTGATATCTCCCCTTGTAGCAAACACAGACAGCTCAAAATTTCAGAGATTGTGTTGAAGACCAAGACCCACAAATGTGATGTGAAATGGTTTTTCTCCCATGTTGCTTTTAAGAGAAAACAGCAAATGCTCATTTTAGGCCAAAATGCTTTGAAAGCAATGTAAACAACAATAATGCATACTTTGTGATATCTCCTCTTGCAGCAAACACAGACAACTCAAAATTTCACAGATTGTGTTGAAGACCAAGACCCACAAATGTGATGTGAAATGTTTTTTCTCCCATGTTGCGTTTAAGAGAAAACAACAAATGCTCATTTAAGTCCAAAATGCATTGAAACCAATGGAAACAACAAATGCGCATACTTTGTGATATCTCCTCTTGTAGCAAACACAGACAGCTCAAAATTTCACAGATTGTGTTGAAGACCAAGACCCACAAATGTGATATGAAATGTTTTTTCTCCCATGTTGCGTTTAAGAGAAAACAACAAATGCTCATTTAAGTCAAAAATGCATTGAAACCAATGGAAACAACAAATGCGCATACTTTGTGATATCTCCTCTTGTAGCAAACACAGACAGCTCAAAATTTCACAGATTGTGTTGAAGACCAAGACCCACAAATGTGATGTCAAATTGTTTTTCTCCCATGTTGCGTTTAAGAGAAAACAGCAAATGCTTTTTTAAGGCCAAAATGCATTGAAACCAATGGAAACAACAAAAGCGCATACTTTGTGATATCTCCTCTTGTAGCAAATACAGACAGCTCAAAATTTCACAGATTGTGTTGAAGACCAAGACCCACAAATGTGATGTTAAATGGTTTTTCTCCCATGTTGCATTTAAGAGAAAACAGCAAATGCTCCTTTTAGGCCAAAATGCTTTGAAACCAATGTAAACAACAATAATGCATACTTTGTGATAACTCCTCTTGCAGCAAACACAGACAGCTCAAAATTTCACAGACTGTGTTGAAGACAAAGACTCACAAATGTGATGTGAAATGGTTTTTCTCCCATGTTGCGTTTAAGAGAAAAGAGCAAATGCTCATTTTAGACAAAAATGCATTGAATCCAATGGAAACAAAAGCGTATAGTTTGTGATATCTCCTCTTGTAGCAAACACAGACAGCTCAAAATTTCACAGATTGTGTTGAAGACCAAGACCCACAAATGTGATGTGAAATGGTTTTTCTCCCAAGTTGTGTTTAACAGAAAACAGCAAATGCTCATTTTAGGTCAAAATACATTGAAACCAATGGAAACTACAAAAAGCACAATATTTGTGATATCTCCTCTTGTAGCAAACACAGACAGCACAAAATTTCACAGATTGTGTTGAAGACCAAGACCCACAAAAGTTATGTGAAATTGTTTTTCTCCCATGTTGCGTTTAAGAGAAAAGAGCAAATGCTCGTTTTAGACCAAAATGCATTGAAACCAATGGAAACAAAAGTGTATACTTTGTGAAATCTCCTCTTGTAGCAAACACAGAAAGCTCAAAATTTCACAGATTGTGTTGAAGACCTAGTCCAACAAATGTGATGTGAAATGTTTTTTCTCCCATGTTGCGTTTAAGAGAAAACAACAAATGCTCATTTAAGTCCAAAATGCAATGAAACCAATGGAATCAACAAAAGCGCAGACTTTGTGATATCTCCTCTTGTAGTAAACACAGACAGCTCAAAATTTCACAGATTGTGTTGAAGACCAAGACCCACAAATGTGATGTGAAATGGTTTTTCACCCATGTTGCATTTTAAGAAACAACAACAAATGCTCATTTAAGTCCAAAATGCATTGAAACCAATGGAAACAACAAAAGCGCATAATTTGTGATATCTCCTCTTGTAGCAAACACAGACAGCTCAAAATTTCACAGATTGTGTTGAAGACCAAGACCCACAAATGTGATGTGAAATGGTTTTTCACCCATGTTGCGTTTTAAGAAAAAACAACAAATGCTCATTTAAGTCCAAAATGCATTGAAACAATTGGAAACAGCAAAAGCGCATACTTTGTGATATCTCCTCTTGTAGCAAACACAGACAGCTCAAAATTTCACAGATTGTGTTGAAGACCAAGACCCACAAATGTGATGTGAAATGGTTTTTCACCCATGTTGCGTTTTAAGAAAAAACAACAAATGCTCATTTAAGTCCAAAATGCATTGAAACCAATGGAAACAACAAAAGCGCATACTTTGTGATATCTCCTCTTGTAGCAAACACAGACAGCTCAAAATTTCACAGTTTGTGTTGAAGACCAAGACCCACAAATGTGATGTGAAATGGTTTTTCTCCCATGTTGCATTTAAGAGAAAACAGCAAATGATCGTTTTAGGCCAAAATGCTTTGAAAGCAATGTAAACAACAATAATGCATACTTTGTGATAAGTCCTCTTGTAGCAAACACAGACAGCTCAAAATTTCACAGATTGTGTTGAAAACCAAGACCCACAAATGTGATGTGAAATGGTTTTTCTCCCATGTTGCGTTTAAGAGAAAAGAGCAAATGCTTGTTTTAGACTAAAATGTATTGAAACCAATGGAAACAAAAGCATATAATTTGTGATATCTCCTCTTGTAGCAAACACAGACAGCTCAAAATTTCACGGATTGTGTTGATGACCAAGACCCACAAATGTGATGTCAAATTGTTTTTCTCCCATGTTGAGTTTAAGAGAAAACAGCAAATGCTTTTTTAAGGCCAAAATGCATTGAAACCAATGGAAACAACAAAAGCGCATACTTTGTGATATCTCCCCTTGTAGCAAACACAGACAGCTCAAAATTTCAGAGATTGTGTTGAAGACCAAGACCCACAAATGTGATGTGAAATGGTTTTTCTCCCATGTTGCTTTTAAGAGAAAACAGCAAATGCTCATTTTAGGCCAAAATGCTTTGAAAGCAATGTAAACAACAATAATGCATACTTTGTGATATCTCCTCTTGCAGCAAACACAGACAACTCAAAATTTCACAGATTGTGTTGAAGACCAAGACCCACAAATGTGATGTGAAATGTTTTTTCTCCCATGTTGCGTTTAAGAGAAAACAACAAATGCTCATTTAAGTCCAAAATGCATTGAAACCAATGGAAACAACAAATGCGCATACTTTGTAATATCTCCTCTTGTAGCAAACACAGACAGCTCAAAATTTCACAGTTTGTGTTGAAGACCAAGACCCACAAATGTGATGTGAAATGGTTTTTCTCCCATGTTGCATTTAAGAGAAAACAGCAAATGATCGTTTTAGGCCAAAATGCTTTGAAAGCAATGTAAACAACAATAATGCATACTTTGTGATAAGTCCTCTTGTAGCAAACACAGACAGCTCAAAATTTCACAGATTGTGTTGAAAACCAAGACCCACAAATGTGATGTGAAATGGTTTTTCTCCCATGTTGCGTTTAAGAGAAAAGAGCAAATGCTTGTTTTAGACTAAAATGTATTGAAACCAATGGAAACAAAAGCATATAATTTGTGATATCTCCTCTTGTAGCAAACACAGACAGCTCAAAATTTCACGGATTGTGTTGATGACCAAGACCCACAAATGTGATGTCAAATTGTTTTTCTCCCATGTTGAGTTTAAGAGAAAACAGCAAATGCTTTTTTAAGGCCAAAATGCATTGAAACCAATGGAAACAACAAAAGCGCATACTTTGTGATATCTCCCCTTGTAGCAAACACAGACAGCTCAAAATTTCAGAGATTGTGTTGAAGACCAAGACCCACAAATGTGATGTGAAATGGTTTTTCTCCCATGTTGCTTTTAAGAGAAAACAGCAAATGCTCATTTTAGGCCAAAATGCTTTGAAAGCAATGTAAACAACAATAATGCATACTTTGTGATATCTCCTCTTGCAGCAAACACAGACAACTCAAAATTTCACAGATTGTGTTGAAGACCAAGACCCACAAATGTGATGTGAAATGTTTTTTCTCCCATGTTGCGTTTAAGAGAAAACAACAAATGCTCATTTAAGTCCAAAATGCATTGAAACCAATGGAAACAACAAATGCGCATACTTTGTAATATCTCCTCTTGTAGCAAACACAGACAGCTCAAAATTTCACAGATTGTGTTGAAGACCAAGACCCACAAATGTGATGTCAAATTCTTTTTCTCCCATGTTGCGTTTAAGAGAAAACAGCAAATGCTTTTTTAAGGCCAAAATGCATTGAAACCAATGGAAACAACAAAAGCGCATACTTTGTGATATCTCCTCTTGTAGCAAATACAGACAGCTCAAAATTTCACAGATTGTGTTGAAGACCAAGACCCACAAATATGATGTGAAATGGTTTTTCTCCCATGTTGCATTTAAGAGAAAACAGCAAATGCTCCTTTTAGGCCAAAATGCTTTGAAACCAATGTAAACAACAATAATGCATACTTTGTGATAACTCCTCTTGCAGCAAACACAGACAGCTCAAAATTTCACAGATTGTGTTGAAGACCAAGACCCACAAATGTGATGTGAAATGGTTTTTCACCCATGTTGCGTTTTAAGAAACAACAACAAATGCTCATTTAAGTCCAAAATGCATTGAAACCAAAGGAAACAACAAAAGCGCATAATTTGTGATATCTCCTCTTGTAGCAAACACAGACAGCTCAAAATTTCACAGATTGTGTTGAAGACCAAGACCCACAAATGTGATGTGAAATGGTTTTTCACCCATGTTGCGTTTTAAGAAAAAACAACAAATGCTCATTTAAGTCCAAAATGCATTGAAACAATTGGAAACAGCAAAAGCGCATACTTTGTGATATCTCCTCTTGTAGCAAACACAGACAGCTCAAAATTTCACAGATTGTGTTGAAGACCAAGACCTACAAATGTGATGTGAAATGGTTTTTCACCCATGTTGCGTTTTAAGAAAAAACAACAAATGCTCATTTAAGTCCAAAATGCATTGAAACCAATGTAAACAACAAAAGCGCATACTTTGTGATATCTCCTCTTGTAGCAAACACAGACAGCTCAAAATTTCACAGTTTGTGTTGAAGACCAAGACCCACAAATGTGATGTGAAATGGTTTTTCTCCCATGTTGCATTTAAGAGAAAACAGCAAATGATCGTTTTAGGCCAAAATGCTTTGAAAGCAATGTAAACAACAATAATGCATACTTTGTGATAACTCCTCTTGTAGCAAACACAGACAGCTCAAAATTTCACAGATTGTGTTGAAAACCAAGACCCACAAATGTGATGTGAAATGGTTTTTCTCCCATGTTGCGTTTAAGAGAAAAGAGCAAATGCTTGTTTTAGACCAAAATGTATTGAAACCAATGGAAACAAAAGCATATAATTTGTGATATCTCCTCTTGTAGCAAGCACAGACAGCTCAAAATTTCACGGATTGTGTTGATGACCAAGACCCTCAAATGTGATGTCAAATTGTTTTTCTCCCATGTTGCGTTTAAGAGAAAACAGCAAATGCTTTTTTAAGGCCAAAATGCATTGAAACCAATGGAAACAACAAAAGCGCATACTTTGTGATATCTCCCCTTGTAGCAAACACAGACAGCTCAAAATTTCAGAGATTGTGTTGAAGACCAAGACCCACAAATGTGATGTGAAATGGTTTTTCTCCCATGTTGCTTTTAAGAGAAAACAGCAAATGCTCATTTTAGGCCAAAATGCTTTGAAAGCAATGTAAACAACAATAATGCATACTTTGTGAAATCTCCTCTTGCAGCAAACACAGACAACTCAAAATTTCACAGATTGTGTTGAACACCAAGACCCACAAATGTGATGTCAAATGGTTTTTCTCCCATGTTGCGTTTTAGAGAAAAGAGCAAATGCTTGATTTAGACCAAAATGTATTGAAACCAATGGAAACAAAAGCGTATCGTTTGTGATATCTCCTCTTGTAGCAAACACAGACAGCTCAAAATTTCTCGGATTGTGTTGAAGACCAAGACCCACAAATGTGATGTCAAATGGTTTTTCTCCCATGTTGCGTTTAAGAGAAAACAGCAAATGCTTTTTTAAGGCCAAAATGCATGGAAACCAATGGAAACAACAATAGCGCATACTTTGTGATATCTCCTCTTGTAGCAAACACAGACAGCTCAAAATTTCACTGATTGTGTTGAAGACCAAGACCCACAAATGTGATGTGAAATGTTTTTTCTCCCATGTTGCGTTTAAGAGAAAACAACAAATGCTCATTTAAGTCCAAAATGCATTGAAACCAATGGAAACAACAAATGCGCATACTTTGTGATATCTCCTCTTGTAGCAAACACAGACAGCTCAAAATTTCACAGATTGTGTTGAAGACCAAGACCCACAAATGTGATGTCAAATTCTTTTTCTCCCATGTTGCGTTTAAGAGAAAACAGCAAATGCTTTTTTAAGGCCAAAATGCATTGAAACCAATGGAAACAACAAAAGCGCATACTTTGTGATATCTCCTCTTGTAGCAAATACAGACAGCTCAAAATTTCACAGATTGTGTTGAAGACCAAGACCCACAAATGTGATGTGAAATGGTTTTTCTCCCATGTTGCATTTAAGAGAATACAGCAAATGCTCCTTTTAGGCCAAAATGCTTTGAAACCAATGTAAACAACAATAATGCATACTTTGTGATAACTCCTCTTGCAGCAAACACAGACAGCTCAAAATTTCACAGACTGTGTTGAAGACAAAGACCCACAAATGTGATGTGAAATGGTTTTTCTCCCATGTTGCGTTTAAGAGAAAAGAGCAAATGCTCATTTTAGAAAAATTGCATTGAAACCAATGGAAACAAAAGCGTATAGTTTGTGATATCTCCTCTTGTAGCAAACACAGACAGCTCAAAATTTCACAGATTGTGTTGAAGACCAAGACCCACAAATGTGATGTGAAATGGTTTTTCTCCCAAGTTGTGTTTAACAGAAAACAGCAAATGCTCGTTTTAGGCCAAAATGCTTTGAAAGCAATGTAAACAACAGTAATGCATACTTTGTGATAACTCCTCTTGCAGCAAACACAGACAGCTCAAAATTTCACAGATTGTGTTGAAGACCAAGACCCAGAAATGTGATGTGAAATGGTTTTTCTCCCATGTTGCTTTTAAGAGAAAACAGCAAATGCTCATTTTAGGCCAAAATGCTTTGAAAGCAATGTAAACAACAATAATGCATACTTTGTGATATATCCTCTTGCAGCAAACACAGACAACTCAATATTTCACAGATTGTGTTGAAGACCAAGACCCACAAATGTGATGAGAAATGGTTTTTCTCCCATGTTGCGTTTTAGAGAAAAGAGCAAATGCTTGATTTAGACCAAAATGTATTGAAACCAATGGAAACAAAAGCGTATCGTTTGTGATATCTCCTCTTGTAGCAAACACAGACAGCTCAAAATTTCTCGGATTGTGTTGAAGACCAAGACCCACAAATGTGATGTCAAATGGTTTTTCTCCGATGTTGCGTTTAAGAGAAAACAGCAAATGCTTTTTTAAGGCCAAAATGCATTGAAACCAATGGAAACAACAAAAGTGCATACTTTGTGATATCTCCTCTTGTAACAAACACAGACAGCTCAAAATTTCAGAGATTGTGTTGAAGACCAAGACCCACAAATGTGATGTGAAATGGTTTTTCTCCCATGTTGCATTTAAGAGAAAACAGCAAATGCTCGTTTTAGGCCAAAATGCTTTGAAACCAATGGAAACAACAAAAGCGCATACTTTGTGATATCTCCTCTTGTAGCAAACACAGACAGCTCAAAATTTCACAGATTGTGTTGAAGACCAAGACCCACAAATGTGATGTGAAATGTTTTTTCTCCCATGTTGCGTTTAAGAGAAAACAACAAATGCTCATTTAAGTCCAAAATGCATTGAAACCAATGGAAACAACAAATGCGCATACTTTGTGATATCTCCTCTTGTAGCAAACACAGACAGCTCAAAATTTCACAGATTGTGTTGAAGACCAAGACCCACAAATGTGATGTCAAATTGTTTTTCTCCCATGTTGCATTTAAGAGAAAACAGCAAATGCTTTTTTAAGGCCAAAATGCATTGAAACCAATGGAAACAACAAAAGCGCATACTTTGTGATATCTCCTCTTGTAGCAAATACAGACAGCTCAAAATTTCACAGATTGTGTTGAAGACCAAGACCCACAAATGTGATGTTAAATGGTTTTTCTCCCATGTTGCATTTAAGAGAAAACAGCAAATGCTCCTTTTAGGCCAAAATGCTTTGAAACCAATGTAAACAACAATAATGCATACTTTGTGATAACTCTTGCAGCAAACACAGACAGCTCAAAATTTCACAGACTGTGTTGAAGACAAAGACTCACAAATGTGATGTGAAATGGTTTTTCTCCCATGTTGCGTTTAAGAGAAAAGAGCAAATGCTCATTTTAGACAAAAATGCATTGAATCCAATGGAAACAAAAGCGTATAGTTTGTGATATCTCCTCTTGTAGCAAACACAGACAGCTCAAAATTTCACAGATTGTGTTGAAGACCAAGACCCACAAATGTGATGTGAAATGGTTTTTCTCCCAAGTTGTGTTTAACAGAAAACAGCAAATGCTCATTTTAGGTCAAAATACATTGAAACCAATGGAAACTACAAAAAGCACAATATTTGTGATATCTCCTCTTGTAGCAAACACAGACAGCACAAAATTTCACAGATTGTGTTGAAGACCAAGACCCACAAAAGTTATGTGAAATTGTTTTTCTCCCATGTTGCGTTTAAGAGAAAAGAGCAAATGCTCGTTTTAGACCAAAATGCATTGAAACCAATGGAAACAAAAGTGTATACTTTGTGAAATCTCCTCTTGTAGCAAACACAGAAAGCTCAAAATTTCACAGATTGTGTTGAAGACCTAGTCCAACAAATGTGATGTGAAATGTTTTTTCTCCCATGTTGCTTTTAAGAGAAAACAACAAATGCTCATTTAAGTCCAAAATGCAATGAAACCAATGGAATCAACAAAAGCGCATACTTTGTGATATCTCCTCTTGTAGTAAACACAGACAGCTCAAAATTTCACAGATTGTGTTGAAGACCAAGACCCACAAATGTGATGTGAAATGGTTTTTCACCCATGTTGCATTTTAAGAAACAACAACAAATGCTCATTTAAGTCCAAAATGCATTGAAACCAATGGAAACAACAAAAGCGCATAATTTGTGATATCTCCTCTTGTAGCAAACACAGACAGCTCAAAATTTCACAGATTGTGTTGAAGACCAAGACCCACAAATGTGATGTGAAATGGTTTTTCACCCATGTTGCGTTTTAAGAAAAAACAACAAATGCTCATTTAAGTCCAAAATGCATTGAAACAATTGGAAACAGCAAAAGCGCATACTTTGTGATATCTCCTCTTGTAGCAAACACAGACAGCTCAAAATTTCACAGATTGTGTTGAAGACCAAGACCCACAAATGTGATGTGAAATGGTTTTTCTCCCATGTTGCATTTAAGAGAAAACAGCAAATGATCGTTTTAGGCCAAAATGCTTTGAAAGCAATGTAAACAACAATAATGCATACTTTGTGATAAGTCCTCTTGTAGCAAACACAGACAGCTCAAAATTTCACAGATTGTGTTGAAAACCAAGACCCACAAATGTGATGTGAAATGGTTTTTCTCCCATGTTGCGTTTAAGAGAAAAGAGCAAATGCTTGTTTTAGACTAAAATGTATTGAAACCAATGGAAACAAAAGCATATAATTTGTGATATCTCCTCTTGTAGCAAACACAGACAGCTCAAAATTTCACGGATTGTGTTGATGACCAAGACCCACAAATGTGATGTCAAATTGTTTTTCTCCCATGTTGAGTTTAAGAGAAAACAGCAAATGCTTTTTTAAGGCCAAAATGCATTGAAACCAATGGAAACAACAAAAGCGCATACTTTGTGATATCTCCCCTTGTAGCAAACACAGACAGCTCAAAATTTCAGAGATTGTGTTGAAGACCAAGACCCACAAATGTGATGTGAAATGGTTTTTCTCCCATGTTGCTTTTAAGAGAAAACAGCAAATGCTCATTTTAGGCCAAAATGCTTTGAAAGCAATGTAAACAACAATAATGCATACTTTGTGATATCTCCTCTTGCAGCAAACACAGACAACTCAAAATTTCACAGATTGTGTTGAAGACCAAGACCCACAAATGTGATGTGAAATGTTTTTTCTCCCATGTTGCGTTTAAGAGAAAACAACAAATGCTCATTTAAGTCCAAAATGCATTGAAACCAATGGAAACAACAAATGCGCATACTTTGTAATATCTCCTCTTGTAGCAAACACAGACAGCTCAAAATTTCACAGATTGTGTTGAAGACCAAGACCCACAAATGTGATGTCAAATTCTTTTTCTCCCATGTTGCGTTTAAGAGAAAACAGCAAATGCTTTTTTAAGGCCAAAATGCATTGAAACCAATGGAAACAACAAAAGCGCATACTTTGTGATATCTCCTCTTGTAGCAAATACAGACAGCTCAAAATTTCACAGATTGTGTTGAAGACCAAGACCCACAAATGTGATGTGAAATGGTTTTTCTCCCATGTTGCATTTAAGAGAAAACAGCAAATGCTCCTTTTAGGCCAAAATGCTTTGAAACCAATGTAAACAACAATAATGCATACTTTGTGATAACTCCTCTTGCAGCAAACACAGACAGCTCAAAATTTCACAGATTGTGTTGAAGACCAAGACCTACAAATGTGATGTGAAATGGTTTTTCACCCATGTTGCATTTTAAGAAACAACAACAAATGCTCATTTAAGTCCAAAATGCATTGAAACCAAAGGAAACAACAAAAGCGCATAATTTGTGATATCTCCTCTTGTAGCAAACACAGACAGCTCAAAATTTCACAGATTGTGTTGAAGACCAAGACCCACAAATGTGATGTGAAATGGTTTTTCACCCATGTTGCGTTTTAAGAAAAAACAACAAATGCTCATTTAAGTCCAAAATGCATTGAAACAATTGGAAACAGCAAAAGCGCATACTTTGTGATATCTCCTCTTGTAGCAAACACAGACAGCTCAAAATTTCACAGATTGTGTTGAAGACCAAGACCTACAAATGTGATGTGAAATGGTTTTTCACCCATGTTGCGTTTTAAGAAAAAACAACAAATGCTCATTTAAGTCCAAAATGCATTGAAACCAATGTAAACAACAAAAGCGCATACTTTGTGATATCTCCTCTTGTAGCAAACACAGACAGCTCAAAATTTCACAGTTTGTGTTGAAGACCAAGACCCACAAATGTGATGTGAAATGGTTTTTCTCCCATGTTGCATTTAAGAGAAAACAGCAAATGATCGTTTTAGGCCAAAATGCTTTGAAAGCAATGTAAACAACAATAATGCATACTTTGTGATAACTCCTCTTGTAGCAAACACAGACAGCTCAAAATTTCACAGATTGTGTTGAAAACCAAGACCCACAAATGTGATGTGAAATGGTTTTTCTCCCATGTTGCGTTTAAGAGAAAAGAGCAAATGCTTGTTTTAGACCAAAATGTATTGAAACCAATGGAAACAAAAGCATATAATTTGTGATATCTCCTCTTGTAGCAAACACAGACAGCTCAAAATTTCACAGAATGTGTTGAAGACCAAGACCCACAAATGTGATGTGAAATAATTTTTCTCACATGCTGCATTTAAGAGAAAACAGCAAATGCTCGTTTTAGGCCAAAATGCATTGAAACCAATGGAAACAACAAAAGCACATACTTTGTGATATCTCCTCTTGTAGCATACACAGACAGCTCAAAATTTCACAGAATGTGTTGAAGACCAAGACCCACAAATGTGATGTGAAATGGTTTTTCTCCCATGTTGAGTTTAAGAGAAAACAGCAAATGCTCGTTTTAGGCCAAAATGCATTGAAACCAATGGAAACAAAAGCGCATTCTTTGTGATATCTCCTCTTGTAGCAAACACAGACAGCTCAAAATTTCACAGATTGTGTTGAAGACCAAGATCCACAAATGTGATTTGAAATGGTTTTTCTCCCATGTTGCATTTAAGAGAAAACAGCAAATGCTCGTTTTAGGCCAAAATGCATTGAAACCAATGGAAACAACAAAAGCACATACTTTGTGATATCTCCTCTTGTAGCAAACACAGACAGCTCAAAATTTCACAGAATGTGTTGAAGACCAAGACCCACAAACGTGATGTGAAATGATTTTTCTCCCATGCTGCATTTACGAGAAAACAGCAAATGCTCGTTTTAGGCCAAAATGCATTGAAACCAATGGAAACAACAAAAGCGCATTCTTTGCAATATCTCCTCTTGTAGCAAACACAGTAAGCTCAAAATTTCACAGATTGTGTTGAAGACCAAGACCCACAAATGTGATGTTAAATGGTTTTTCTCCCATGTTGCGTTTAAGAGAAAACAGCAAATGCTCGTTTTAGGCCAAAATGCATTGAAACCAATGGAAACTACAAAAGCGCATTCTTTGTGATATCTCCTCTTGTAGCAAACACAGACAGCTCAAAATTTCACAGATTGTGTTGAAGACCAAGACCCACAAATGTGATGTCAAATTCTTTTTCTCCCATGTTGCGTTTAAGAGAAAACAGCAAATGCTTTTTTAAGGCCAAAATGCATTGAAACCAATGGAAACAACAAAAGCGCATACTTTGTGATATCTCCTCTTGTAGCAAATACAGACAGCTCAAAATTTCACAGATTGTGTTGAAGACCAAGACCCACAAATGTGATGTGAAATGGTTTTTCTCCCATGTTGCATTTAAGAGAAAACAGCAAATGCTCCTTTTAGGCCAAAATGCTTTGAAACCAATGTAAACAACAATAATGCATACTTTGTGATAACTCCTCTTGCAGCAAACACAGACAGCTCAAAATTTCACAGACTGTGTTGAAGACAAAGACCCACAAATGTGATGTGAAATGGTTTTTCTCCCATGTTGCGTTTAAGAGAAAAGAGCAAATGCTCATTTTAGAAAAATTGCATTGAAACCAATGGAAACAAAAGCGTATAGTTTGTGATATCTCCTCTTGTAGCAAACACAGACAGCTCAAAATTTCACAGATTGTGTTGAAGACCAAGACCCACAAATGTGATGTGAAATGGTTTTTCTCCCAAGTTGTGTTTAACAGAAATCAGCAAATGCTCGTTTTAGGCCAAAATGCTTTGAAAGCAATGTAAACAACAGTAATGCATACTTTGTGATAACTCCTCTTGCAGCAAACACAGACAGCTCAAAATTTCACAGATTGTGTTGAAGACCAAGACCCAGAAATGTGATGTGAAATGGTTTTTCTCCCATGTTGCTTTTAAGAGAAAACAGCAAATGCTCATTTTAGGCCAAAATGCTTTGAAAGCAATGTAAACAACAATAATGCATACTTTGTGATATATCCTCTTGCAGCAAACACAGACAAATCAATATTTCACAGATTGTGTTGAAGACCAAGACCCACAAATGTGATGTGAAATGGTTTTTCTCCCATGTTGCGTTTTAGAGAAAAGAGCAAATGCTTGATTTAGACCAAAATGTATTGAAACCAATGGAAACAAAAGCGTATCGTTTGTGATATCTCCTCTTGTAGCAAACACAGACAGCTCAAAATTTCTCGGATTGTGTTGAAGACCAAGACCCACAAATGTGATGTCAAATGGTTTTTCTCCGATGTTGCGTTTAAGAGAAAACAGCAAATGCTTTTTTAAGGCCAAAATGCATTGAAACCAATGGAAACAACAAAAGTGCATACTTTGTGATATCTCCTCTTGTAACAAACACAGACAGCTCAAAATTTCAGAGATTGTGTTGAAGACCAAGACCCACAAATGTGATGTGAAATGGTTTTTCTCCCATGTTGCATTTAAGAGAAAACAGCAAATGCTCGTTTTAGGCCAAAATGCTTTGAAACCAATGGAAACAACAAAAGCGCATACTTTGTGATATCTCCTCTTGTAGCAAACACAGACAGCTCAAAATTTCACAGATTGTGTTGAAGACCAAGACCCACAAATGTGATGTGAAATGTTTTTTCTCCCATGTTGCGTTTAAGAGAAAACAACAAATGCTCATTTAAGTCCAAAATGCATTGAAACCAATGGAAACAACAAATGCGCATACTTTGTGATATCTCCTCTTGTAGCAAACACAGACAGCTCAAAATTTCACAGATTGTGTTGAAGACCAAGACCCACAAATGTGATGTCAAATTGTTTTTCTCCCATGTTGCGTTTAAGAGAAAACAGCAAATGCTTTTTTAAGGCCAAAATGCATTGAAACCAATGTAAACAACAAAAGCGCATACTTTGTGATATCTCCTCTTGTAGCAAACACAGACAGCTCAAAATTTCAGAGATTGTGTTGAAGACCAAGACCCACAAATGTGATGTGAAATGGTTTTTCTCCC
The DNA here is from genome assembly GCA_031769625.1 of Taudactylus pleione. Taxonomy (NCBI): domain Eukaryota; kingdom Metazoa; phylum Chordata; class Amphibia; order Anura; family Myobatrachidae; genus Taudactylus; species Taudactylus pleione. Next base: position 743,237 of record JAUIMM010001231.1, read on the forward strand.
AAGTTGTGTTTAACAGAAAACAGCAAATGCTCATTTTAGGTCAAAATACATTGAAACCAATGGAAACTACAAAAAGCGCAATATTTGTGATATCTCCTCTTGTAGCAAACACAGACAGCACAAAATTTCACAGATTGTGTTGAAGACCAAGACCCACAAAAGTGATGTGAAATTGTTTTTCTCCCATGTTGCATTTAAGAGAAAACAGCAAATGCTCGTTTTAGGCCAAAATGCTTTGAAAGCAAAGAAAACAACAGTAATGCATACTTTGTGATAACTCCTCTTGCAGCAAACACAGACAGCTCAAAATTTCACAGATTGTGTTGAAGACCAAGACCCACAAATGTGATGTGAAATGGTTTTTCTCCCATGTTGCTTTTAAGAGAAAACAGCAAATGCTCATTTTAGGCCAAAATGCTTTGAAAGCAATGTAAACAACAATAATGCATACTTTGTGATATCTCCTCTTGCAGCAAACACAGACAGCTCAAAATTTCACAGATTGTGTTGAAGGCCAAGACCCACAAATGTGATGTGAAATGGTTTTTTCTCCCATGTTGCGTTTTAGAGAAAAGAACAAATGCTTGATTTAGACCAAAATGTATTGAAACCAATGGAAACAAAAGCGTATAGTTTGTGATATCTCCTCTTGTAGCAAACACAGACAGCTCAAAATTTCTCGGATTGTGTTGAAGACCAAGACCCACAAATGTGATGTCAAATGGTTTTTCTCCGATGTTGCGTTTAAGAGAAAACAGCAAATGCTTTTTTAAGGCCAAAATGCTTTGAAACCAATGTAAACAACAAAAGATGCATACTTTGTGATAACTCCTCTTGTAGCAAACACAGACAGCTCAACATTTCACAGATTGTGTTGAAGACCAAGACCCACAAATGTGATGTGAAATGGTTTTTCTCCCATGTTGCATTTAAGAGAAAACAGCAAATGCTCGTTTTAGGCCAAAATGCTTTGAAAGCAATGGAAACAACAGTAATGCATAATTTTGTGATAACTCCTCTTGCAGCAAACACAGACAGCTCAAAATTTCACAGATTGTGTTGAAGACCAAGACCTACAAATGTGATGTGAAATGGTTTTTCTCCCATGTTGCGTTTTAGAGAAAAGAACAAATGCTTGATTTAGACCAAAATGTATTGAAACCAATGGAAACAAAAGCGTATAGTTTGTGATATCTCCTCTTGTAGCAAACACAGACAGCTCAAAATTTCTCGGATTGTGTTGAAGACCAAGACCCACAAATGTGATGTCAAATGGTTTTTCTCCGATGTTGCGTTTAAGAGAAAACAGCAAATGCTTTTTTAAGGCCAAAATGCATTGAAACCAATGGAAACAACAAAAGCACATACTTTGTGATATCTCCTCTTGTAGCAAACACAGACAGCTCAAAATTTCATAGATTGTGTTGAAGACCAAGACCCACAAATGTGAGGTGAAATGTTTTTTCTCCCATGTTGCGTTTAAGAGAAAACAACAAATGCTTTTTTAAGGCCAAAATGCATTGAAACCAATGGAAACAACAAAAGCGCATACTTTGTGATATCTCCTCTTGTAGCAAACACAGACAGCTCAAAATTTCACAGATTGTGTTGAAGAAAAAGACCCACAAATGTGATGTGAAATGGTTTTTCACCCATGTTGCGTTTTAAGAAAAAACAATAAATGCTCATTTAAGTCCAAAATGCATTGAAACCAATGGAAACAACAAAAGCGCATACTTTGTGATATCTCCTCTTGTAGCAAATACAGACAGCTCAAAATTTCACAGATTGTGTTGAAGACCAAGACCCACAAATCTGATGTGAAATGGTTTTTCTCCCATGTTGCATTTAAGAGAAAACAGCAAATGCTCGTTTTAGGCCAAAATGCTTTGAAACCAATGTAAACAACAATAATGCATACTTTGTGATAACTCCTCTTGCAGCAAACACAGACAGCTCAAAATTTCACAGACTGTGTTGAAGACAAAGACCCACAAATGTGATGTGAAATGGTTTTTCTCCCATGTTGCGTTTAAGAGAAAAGAGCAAATGCTCATTTTAGACCAAAATGCATTGAAACCAATGGAAACAAAAGCGTATAGTTTGTGATATCTCCTCTTGTAGCAAACACAGACAGCTCAAAATTTCACAGATTGTGTGGAAGACCAAGACCCACAAATGTGATGTGAAATGGTTTTTCTCACAAGTTGTGTTTAACAGAAAACAGCAAATGCTCATTTTAGGTCAAAATACATTGAAACCAATGGAAACTACAAAAAGCGCAATATTTGTGATATCTCCTCTTGTAGCAAAACACAGACTGCACAAAATTTCACAGATTGTGTTGAAGACCAAGACCCACAAAAGTGATGTGAAATTGTTTTTCTCCCATGTTGCGTTTAAGAGAAAAGAGCAAATGCTCGTTTTAGACCAAAATGCATTGAAACCAATGGAAACAAAAGCGTATACTTTGTGAAATCTCCTCTTGTAGCAAACACAGACAGCTCAAAATTTCACAGATTGTGTTGAAGACCTAGTCCCACAAATGTGATGTGAAATGTTTTTTCTCCCATGTTGCGTTTAAGAGAAAACAACAAATGCTCATTTAAGTCCAAAATGCAATGAAACCAATAGAAACAACAAAAGCGCATACTTTGTGATATCTCCTCTTGTAGCAAACACAGACAGCTCAAAATTTCACAGATTGTGTTGAAGACCAAGACCCACAAATGTGATGTCAAATTCTTTTTCTCCCATGTTGCGTTTAAGAGAAAACAGCAAATGCTTTTTTAAGGCCAAAATGCATTGAAACCAATGGAAACAACAAAAGCGCATACTTTGTGATATCTCCTCTTGTAGCAAATACAGACAGCTCAAAATTTCACAGATTGTGTTGAAGACCAAGACCCACAAATGTGATGTGAAATGGTTTTTCTCCCATGTTGCATTTAAGAGAAAACAGCAAATGCTCCTTTTAGGCCAAAATGCTTTGAAACCAATGTAAACAACAATAATGCATACTTTGTGATAACTCCTCTTGCAGCAAACACAGACAGCTCAAAATTTCACAGACTGTGTTGAAGACAAAGACCCACAAATGTGATGTGAAATGGTTTTTCTCCCATGTTGCGTTTAAGAGAAAAGAGCAAATGCTAATTTTAGACAAAATTGCATTGAAACCAATGGAAACAAAAGCGTATAGTATGTGATATCTCCTCTTGTAGCAAACACAGACAGCTCAAAATTTCACAGATTGTGTTGAAGACCAAGACCCACAAATGTGATGTGAAATGGTTTTTCTCCCAAGTTGTGTTTAACAGAAAACAGCAAATGCTCGTTTTAGGCCAAAATGCTTTGAAAGCAATGTAAACAACAGTAATGCATACTTTGTGATAACTCCTCTTGCAGCAAACACAGACAGCTCAAAATTTCACAGATTGTGTTGAAGACCAAGACCCAGAAATGTGATGTGAAATGGTTTTTCTCCCATGTTGCTTTTAAGAGAAAACAGCAAATGCTCATTTTAGGCCAAAATGCTTTGAAAGCAATGTAAACAACAATAATGCATACTTTGTGATATATCCTCTTGCAGCAAACACAGACAACTCAAAATTTCACAGATTGTGTTGAAGACCAAGACCCACAAATGTGATGTGAAATGGTTTTTCTCCCATGTTGCGTTTTAGAGAAAAGAGCAAATGCTTGATTTAGACCAAAATGTATTGAAACCAATGGAAACAAAAGCGTATCGTTTGTGATATCTCCTCTTGTAGCAAGCACAGACAGCTCAAAATTTCTCGGATTGTGTTGAAGACCAAGACCCACAAATGTGATGTCAAATGGTTTTTCTCCGATGTTGCGTTTAAGAGAAAACAGCAAATGCTTTTTTAAGGCCAAAATGCATTGAAACCAATGGAAACAACAAAAGTGCATACTTTGTGATATCTCCTCTTGTAACAAACACAGACAGCTCAAAATTTCAGAGATTGTGTTGAAGACCAAGACCCACAAATGTGATGTGAAATGGTTTTTCTCCCATGTTGCATTTAAGAGAAAACAGCAAATGCTCGTTTTAGGCCAAAATGCTTTGAAACCAATGGAAACAACAAAAGCGCATACTTTGTGATATCTCCTCTTGTAGCAAACACAGACAGCTCAAAATTTCACAGATTGTGTTGAAGACCAAGACCCACAAATGTGATGTGAAATGTTTTTTCTCCCATGTTGCGTTTAAGAGAAAACAACAAATGCTCATTTAAGTCCAAAATGCATTGAAACCAATGGAAACAACAAATGCGCATACTTTGTGATATCTCCTCTTGTAGCAAACACAGACAGCTCAAAATTTCACAGATTGTGTTGAAGACCTAGTCCCACAAATGTGATGTGAAATGTTTTTTCTCCCATGTTGCGTTTAAGAGAAAACAACAAATGCTCATTTAAGTCCAAAATGCAATGAAACCAATAGAAACAACAAAAGCGCATACTTTGTGATATCTCCTCTTGTAGCAAACACAGACAGCTCAAAATTTCACAGATTGTGTTGAAGACCAAGACCCACAAATGTGATGTCAAATTCTTTTTCTCCCATGTTGCGTTTAAGAGAAAACAGCAAATGCTTTTTTAAGGCCAAAATGCATTGAAACCAATGGAAACAACAAAAGCGCATACTTTGTGATATCTCCTCTTGTAGCAAATACAGACAGCTCAAAATTTCACAGATTGTGTTGAAGACCAAGACCCACAAATGTGATGTGAAATGGTTTTTCTCCCATGTTGCATTTAAGAGAAAACAGCAAATGCTCCTTTTAGGCCAAAATGCTTTGAAACCAATGTAAACAACAATAATGCATACTTTGTGATAACTCCTCTTGCAGCAAACACAGACAGCTCAAAATTTCACAGACTGTGTTGAAGACAAAGACCCACAAATGTGATGTGAAATGGTTTTTCTCCCATGTTGCGTTTAAGAGAAAAGAGCAAATGCTAATTTTAGACAAAATTGCATTGAAACCAATGGAAACAAAAGCGTATAGTTTGTGATATCTCCTCTTGTAGCAAACACAGACAGCTCAAAATTTCACAGATTGTGTTGAAGACCAAGACCCACAAATGTGATGTGAAATGGTTTTTCTCCCAAGTTGTGTTTAACAGAAAACAGCAAATGCTCGTTTTAGGCCAAAATGCTTTGAAAGCAATGTAAACAACAGTAATGCATACTTTGTGATAACTCCTCTTGCAGCAAACACAGACAGCTCAAAATTTCACAGATTGTGTTGAAGACCAAGACCCAGAAATGTGATGTGAAATGGTTTTTCTCCCATGTTGCTTTTAAGAGAAAACAGCAAATGCTCATTTTAGGCCAAAATGCTTTGAAAGCAATGTAAACAACAATAATGCATACTTTGTGATATATCCTCTTGCAGCAAACACAGACAACTCAAAATTTCACAGATTGTGTTGAAGACCAAGACCCACAAATGTGATGTGAAATGGTTTTTCTCCCATGTTGCGTTTTAGAGAAAAGAGCAAATGCTTGATTTAGACCAAAATGTATTGAAACCAATGGAAACAAAAGCGTATCGTTTGTGATATCTCCTCTTGTAGCAAGCACAGACAGCTCAAAATTTCTCGGATTGTGTTGAAGACCAAGACCCACAAATGTGATGTCAAATGGTTTTTCTCCGATGTTGCGTTTAAGAGAAAACAGCAAATGCTTTTTTAAGGCCAAAATGCATTGAAACCAATGGAAACAACAAAAGTGCATACTTTGTGATATCTCCTCTTGTAACAAACACAGACAGCTCAAAATTTCAGAGATTGTGTTGAAGACCAAGACCCACAAATGTGATGTGAAATGGTTTTTCTCCCATGTTGCATTTAAGAGAAAACAGCAAATGCTCGTTTTAGGCCAAAATGCTTTGAAACCAATGGAAACAACAAAAGCGCATACTTTGTGATATCTCCTCTTGTAGCAAACACAGACAGCTCAAAATTTCACAGATTGTGTTGAAGACCAAGACCCACAAATGTGATGTGAAATGTTTTTTCTCCCATGTTGCGTTTAAGAGAAAACAACAAATGCTCATTTAAGTCCAAAATGCATTGAAACCAATGGAAACAACAAATGCGCATACTTTGTGATATCTCCTCTTGTAGCAAACACAGACAGCTCAAAATTTCACAGATTGTGTTGAAGACCAAGACCCACAAATGTGATGTCAAATTGTTTTTCTCCCATGTTGCGTTTAAGAGAGAACAGCAAATGCTTTTTTAAGGCCAAAATGCATTGAAACCAATGTAAACAACAAAAGCGCATACTTTGTGATATCTCCCCTTGTAGCAAACACAGACAGCTCAAATTTTCTGAGATTGTGTTGAAGACCAAGACCCTCAAATGTGATGTGAAATGGTTTTTCTCCCATGTTGCATTTAAGAGAAAACAGCAAATGCTCGTTTTAGGCCAAAATGCTTTGAAACCAATGGAAACAACAAAAGCGCATACTTTGTGATATCTCCTCTTGTAGCAAACACAGACAGCTCAAAATTTCACAGATTGTGTTGAAGACCAAGATCCACAAATGTGATGTGAAATGGTCTTTCTCTTATGTTGCGTTTAAGAGAAAAGAGCAAATGCTCGTTTTAGACCAAAATGCACTGAAACCAATGGAAACAAAAGCGTATACTTTGTGATATCTCCTCTTGTAGCAAACACAGACAGCTCAAAATTTCACAGATTGTGTTGAAGACCAAGACCCACAAATGTGATGTGAAATGGTTTTTCTCCCAAGTTGTGTTTAACAGAAAACAGCAAATGCTCATTTTAGGTCAAAATACATTGAAACCAATGGAAACTACAAAAAGCGCAATATTTGTGATATCTCCTCTTGTAGCAAACACAGACTGCACAAAATTTCACAGATTGTGTTGAAGACCAAGACCACAAAAGTGATGTGAAATTGTTTTTCTCCCATGTTGCGTTTAAGAGAAAAGAGCAAATGCTCGTTTTAGACCAAAATGCATTGAAACCAATGGAAACAAAAGCGTATACTTTGTGAAATCTCCTCTTGTAGCAAACACAGACAGCTCAAAATTTCACAGATTGTGTTGAAGACCTAGTCCCACAAATGTGATGTGAAATGTTTTTTCTCCCATGTTGCGTTTAAGAGAAAACAACAAATGCTCATTTAAGTCCAAAATGCAATGAAACCAATAGAAACAACAAAAGCGCATACTTTGTGATATCTCCTCTTGTAGCAAACACAGACAGCTCAAAATTTCACAGATTGTGTTGAAGACCAAGACCCACAAATGTGATGTCAAATTCTTTTTCTCCCATGTTGCGTTTAAGAGAAAACAGCAAATGCTTTTTTAAGGCCAAAATGCATTGAAACCAATGGAAACAACAAAAGCGCATACTTTGTGATATCTCCTCTTGTAGCAAATACAGACAGCTCAAAATTTCACAGATTGTGTTGAAGACCAAGACCCACAAATGTGATGTGAAATGGTTTTTCTCCCATGTTGCATTTAAGAGAAAACAGCAAATGCTCCTTTTAGGCCAAAATGCTTTGAAACCAATGTAAACAACAATAATGCATACTTTGTGATAACTCCTCTTGCAGCAAACACAGACAGCTCAAAATTTCACAGACTGTGTTGAAGACAAAGACCCACAAATGTGATGTGAAATGGTTTTTCTCCCATGTTGCGTTTAAGAGAAAAGAGCAAATGCTCATTTTAGACAAAATTGCATTGAAACCAATGGAAACAAAAGCGTATACTTTGTGATATCTCCTCTTGTAGCAAACACAGACAGCTCAAAATTTCACAGATTGTGTTGAAGACCAAGACCCACAAATGTGATGTGAAATGGTTTTTCTCCCAAGTTGTGTTTAACAGAAAACAGCAAATGCTCGTTTTAGGCCAAAATGCTTTGAAAGCAATGTAAACAACAGTAATGCATACTTTGTGATAACTCCTCTTGCAGCAAACACAGACAGCTCAAAATTTCACAGATTGTGTTGAAGACCAAGACCCAGAAATGTGATGTGAAATGGTTTTTCTCCCATGTTGCTTTTAAGAGAAAACAGCAAATGCTCATTTTAGGCCAAAATGCTTTGAAAGCAATGTAAACAACAATAATGCATACTTTGTGATATATCCTCTTGCAGCAAACACAGACAACTCAAAATTTCACAGATTGTGTTGAAGACCAAGACCCACAAATGTGATGTGAAATGGTTTTTCTCCCATGTTGCGTTTTAGAGAAAAGAGCAAATGCTTGATTTAGACCAAAATGTATTGAAACCAATGGAAACAAAAGCGTATCGTTTGTGATATCTCCTCTTGTAGCAAACACAGACAGCTCAAAATTTCTCGGATTGTGTTGAAGACCAAGACCCACAAATGTGATGTCAAATGGTTTTTCTCCGATGTTGCGTTTAAGAGAAAACAGCAAATGCTTTTTTAAGGCCAAAATGCATTGAAACCAATGGAAACAACAAAAGTGCATACTTTGTGATATCTCCTCTTGTAACAAACACAGACAGCTCAAAATTTCAGAGATTGTGTTGAAGACCAAGACCCACAAATGTGATGTGAAATGGTTTTTCTCCCATGTTGCATTTAAGAGAAAACAGCAAATGCTCGTTTTAGGCCAAAATGCTTTGAAACCAATGGAAACAACAAAAGCGCATACTTTGTGATATCTCCTCTTGTAGCAAACACAGACAGCTCAAAATTTCACAGATTGTGTTGAAGACCAAGACCCACAAATGTGATGTGAAATGTTTTTTCTCCCATGTTGCGTTTAAGAGAAAACAACAAATGCTCATTTAAGTCCAAAATGCATTGAAACCAATGGAAACAACAAATGCGCATACTTTGTGATATCTCCTCTTGTAGCAAACACAGACAGCTCAAAATTTCACAGATTGTGTTGAAGACCAAGACCCACAAATGTGATGTCAAATTGTTTTTCTCCCATGTTGCGTTTAAGAGAAAACAGCAAATGCTTTTTTAAGGCCAAAATGCATTGAAACCAATGTAAACAACAAAAGCGCATACTTTGTGATATCTCCCCTTGTAGCAAACACAGACAGCTCAAAATTTCTGAGATTGTGTTGAAGACCAAGACCCTCAAATGTGATGTGAAATGGTTTTTCTCCCATGTTGCATTTAAGAGAAAACAGCAAATGCTCGTTTTAGGCCAAAATGCTTTGAAACCAATGGAAACAACAAAAGCGCATACTTTGTGATATCTCCTCTTGTAGCAAACACAGACAGCTCAAAATTTCACAGATTGTGTTGAAGACCAAGATCCACAAATGTGATGTGAAATGGTCTTTCTCTTATGTTGCGTTTAAGAGAAAAGAGCAAATGCTCGTTTTAGACCAAAATGCACTGAAACCAATGGAAACAAAAGCGTATACTTTGTGATATCTCCTCTTGTAGCAAACACAGACAGCTCAAAATTTCACAGATTGTGTTGAAGACAAAGACCCACAAATGTGATGTGAAATGGTTTTTCTCCCAAGTTGTGTTTAACAGAAAACAGCAAATGCTCATTTTAGGTCAAAATACATTGAAACCAATGGAAACTACAAAAAGCGCAATATTTGTGATATCTCCTCTTGTAGCAAACACAGACAGCACAAAATTTCACAGATTGTGTTGAAGACCAAGACCCACAAAAGTGATGTGAAATTGTTTTTCTCCCATGTTGCATTTAAGAGAAAACAGCAAATGCTCGTTTTAGGCCAAAATGCTTTGAAAGCAAAGTAAACAACAGTAATGCATACTTTGTGATAACTCCTCTTGCAGCAAACACAGACAGCTCAAAATTTCACAGATTGTGTTGAAGACCAAGACCCACAAATGTGATGTGAAATGGTTTTTCTCCCATGTTGCTTTTAAGAGAAAACAGCAAATGCTCATTTTAGGCCAAAATGCTTTGAAAGCAATGTAAACAACAATAATGCATACTTTGTGATATCTCCTCTTGCAGCAAACACAGACAGCTCAAAATTTCACAGATTGTGTTGAAGGCCAAGACCCACAAATGTGATGTGAAATGGTTTTTCTCCCATGTTGCGTTTTAGAGAAAAGAACAAATGCTTGATTTAGACCAAAATGTATTGAAACCAATGGAAACAAAAGCGTATAGTTTGTGATATCTCCTCTTGTAGCAAACACAGACAGCTCAAAATTTCTCGGATTGTGTTGAAGACCAAGACCCACAAATGTGATGTCAAATGGTTTTTCTCCGATGTTGCGTTTAAGAGAAAACAGCAAATGCTTTTTTAAGGCCAAAATGCTTTGAAACCAATGTAAACAACAAAAGATGCATACTTTGTGATAACTCCTCTTGTAGCAAACACAGACAGCTCAAAATTTCACAGATTGTGTTGAAGACCAAGACCCACAAATGTGATGTGAAATGGTTTTTCTCCCATGTTGCATTTAAGAGAAAACAGCAAATGCTCGTTTTAGGCCAAAATGCTTTGAAAGCAATAGAAACAACAGTAATGCATACTTTTGTGATAACTCCTCTTGCAGCAAACACAGACAGCTCAAAATTTCACAGATTGTGTTGAAGACCAAGACCCACAAATGTGATGTGAAATGGTTTTTCTCCCATGTTGCGTTTTAGAGAAAAGAACAAATGCTTGATTTAGACCAAAATGTATTGAAACCAATGGAAACAAAAGCGTATAGTTTGTGATATCTCCTCTTGTAGCAAACACAGACAGCTCAAAATTTCTCGGATTGTGTTGAAGACCAAGACCCACAAATGTGATGTCACATGGTTTTTCTCCGATGTTGCGTTTAAGAGAAAACAGCAAATGCTTTTTTAAGGCCAAAATGCATTGAAACCAATGGAAACAACAAAAGCGCATACTTTGTGATATCTCCTCTTGTAACAAACACAGACAGCTCAAAATTTCAGAGATTGTGTTGAAGACCAAGACCCACAAATGTGATGTGAAATGGTTTTTCTCCCATGTTGCATTTAAGAGAAAACAGCAAATGCTCGTTTTAGGCCAAAATGCATTGAAACCAATGGAAACAACAAAAGCGCATACTTTGTGATATCTCCTCTTGTAGCAAACACAGACAGCTCAAAATTTCACAGATTGTGTTGAAGATCAAGACCCACAAATGTGATGTGAAATGGTTTTTCACCCATGTTGCGTTTTAAGAAAAAACAATAAATGCTCATTTAAGTCCAAAATGCATTTAAACCAATGGAAACAACAAAAGCGCATACTTTGTGATATCTCCTCTTGTAGCAAATACAGACAGCTCAAAATTTCACAGATTGTGTTGAAGACCAAGACCCACAAATGTGATGTGAAATGGTTTTTCTCCCATGTTGCATTTAAGAGAAAACAGCAAATGCTCGTTTTAGGCCAAAATGCTTTGAAACCAATGTAAACAACAATAATGCATACTTTGTGATAACTCCTCTTGCAGCAAACACAGACAGCTCAAAATTTCACAGACTGTGTTGAAGACAAAGACCCACAAATGTGATGTGAAATGGTTTTTCTCCCATGTTGCGTTTAAGAGAAAAGAGCAAATGCTCATTTTAGACCAAAATGCATTGAAACCAATGGAAACAAAAGCGTATAGTTTGTGATATCTCCTCTTGTAGCAAACACAGACCAAAATTTCACAGATTGTGTGGAAGACCAAGACCCACAAATGTGATGTGAAATGGTTTTTCTCACAAGTTGTGTTTAACAGAAAACAGCAAATGCTCATTTTAGGTCAAAATACATTGAAACCAATGGAAACTACAAAAAGCGCAATATTTGTGATATCTCCTCTTGTAGCAAACACAGACTGCACAAAATTTCACAGATTGTGTTGAAGACCAAGACCCACAAAAGTGATGTGAAATTGTTTTTCTCCCATGTTGCGTTTAAGAGAAAAGAGCAAATGCTCGTTTTAGACCAAAATGCATTGAAACCAATGGAAACAAAAGGGTATACTTTGTGAAATCTCCTCTTGTAGCAATCACAGACAGCTCAAAATTTCACAGATTGTGTTGAAGACCTAGTCCCACAAATGTGATGTGAAATGTTTTTTCTCCCATGTTGTGTTTAAGAGAAAACAACAAATGCTCATTTAAGTCCAAAATGCAATGAAACCAATGGAAACAACAAAAGCGCATACTTTGTGATATCTCCTCTTGTAGCAAACACAGACAGCTCAAAATTTCACAGATTGTGTTGAAGACCAAGACCCACAAATGTGATGTCAAATTGTTTTTCTCCCATGTTGCGTTTAAGAGAAAACAGGAAATGCTTTTTTAAGGCCAAAATGCATTGAAACCAATGAAAACAACAAAAGCGCATACTTTGTGATATCTCCTCTTGTAGCAAACACAGACAGCTCAAAATTTCACAGATTGTGTTGAAGACCAAGACCCACAAATGTGATGTGAAATGGTTTTTCACCCATGTTGCGTTTTAAGAAAAAACAACAAATGCTCATTTAAGTCCAAAATGCATTGAAACCAATGGAAACAACAAAAGCGCATACTTTGTGATATCTCCTCTTGTAGCAAACACAGACAGCTCAAAATTTCACAGATTGTGTTGAAGACCAAGACCCACAAATGTGATGTGAAATGGTTTTTCACCCATGTTGCGTTTTAAGAAAAAACAACAAATGCTCATTTAAGTCCAAAATGCATTGAAACCAACGGAAACAACAAAAGCGCATACTTTGTGATATCTCCTCTTGTAGCAAACACAGACAGCTCAAAATTTCACAGATTGTGTTGAAGACCAAGACCCACAAATGTGATGTGAAATGGTTTTTCTCCCATGTTGCATTTAAGAGAAAACAGCAAATGATCGTTTTAGGCGAAAATAATTTGAAAGCAATGTAAACAACAATAATGCATACTTTGTGATAACTCCTCTTGTAGCAAACACAGACAGCTCAAAATTTCACAGATTGTGTTGAAGACCAAGACCCACAAATGTGATGTCAAATTGTTTTTCTCCCATGTTGCATTTAAGAGAAAACAGCAAATGCTTTTTTAAGGCCAAAATGCATTGAAACCAATGGAAACAACAAAAGCGCATACTTTGTGATATCTCCTCTTGTAACAAACACAGACAGCTCAAAATTTCAGAGATTGTGTTGAAGACCAAGACCCACAAATGTGATGTGAAATGGTTTTTCTCCCATGTTGCATTTAAGAGAAAACAGCAAATGCTCGTTTTAGGCCAAAATGCTTTGAAACCAATGGAAACAACAAAAGCGCATACTTTGTGATATCTCCTCTTGTAGCAAACACAGACAGCTCAAAATTTCATACATTGTGTTGAAGACCAAGACCCACAAATGTGATGTGAAATGTTTTTTCTCCCATGTTGCGTTTAAGAGAAAACAACAAATGCTCATTTAAGTCCAAAATGCATTGAAACCAATGGAAACAACAAATGTGCATACTTTGTGATATCTCCTCTTGTAGCACACACAGACAGCTCAAAATTTCACAGATTGTGTTGAAGACCAAGACCCACAAATGTGATGTCAAATTGTTTTTCTCCCATGTTGCGTTTAAGAGAAAACAGCAAATGCTTTTTTAAGGCCAAAATGCATTGAAACCAATGGAAACAACACAAGCGCATACTTTGTGATATTTCCTCTTGTAGCAAATACAGACAGCTCAAAATTTCACAGATTGTGTTGAAGACCAAGACCCACAAATGTGATGTGAAATGGTTTTTCTCCCATGTTGCATTTAAGAGAAAACATCAAATGCTCGTTTTAGGCCAAAATGCTTTGAAACCAATGTAAACAACAATAATGCATACTTTGTGATAACTCCTCTTGCAGCAAACACAGACAGCTCAAAATTTCACAGATTGTGTTGAAGACCAAGACCCACAAATGTGATGTGAAATGGTATTTCTCCCATGTTGCATTTAAGAGAAAACAGCAAATGCTTTTTTTAAGGCCAAAATGCTTTGAAACCAATGTAAACAACAAATGCGCATACTTTGTGATAACCTCTTGTAGCAAACACAGACAGCTCAAAATTTCACAGATTGTGTTGAAGACCAAGACCCACAAATGTGATGTGAAATGGTTTTTCTCCCATGTTGCATTTAAGAGAAAACAGCAAATGCTCGTTTTAGGCCAAAATGCTTTGAAACCAATGGAAACAACAAAAGCGCATACTTTGTGATATCTCCTCTTGTAGCAAACACAGACAGATCAAAATTTCACAGATTGTGTTGAAGACCAAGATCCACAAATGTGATGTGAAATGGTCTTTCTCTTATGTTGCGTTTAAGAGAAAAGAGCAAATGCTCGTTTTAGACCAAAATGCACTGAAACCAATGGAAACAAAAGCGTATACTTTGTGATATCTCCTCTTGTAGCAAACACAGACAGCTCAAAATTTCACAGATTGTGTTGAAGACCAAGACCCACAAATGTGATGTGAAATGGTTTTTCTCCCAAGTTGTGTTTAACAGAAAACAGCAAATGCTCATTTTAGGTCAAAATACATTGAAACCAATGGAAACTACAAAAAGCGCAATATTTGTGATATCTCCTCTTGTAGCAAACACAGACAGCACAAAATTTCACAGATTGTGTTGAAGACCAAGACCCACAAAAGTGATGTGAAATTGTTTTTCTCCCATGTTGCATTTAAGAGAAAACAGCAAATGCTCGTTTTAGACCAAAATGCTTTGAAAGCAAAGTAATCAACAGTAATGCATACTTTGTGATAACTCCTCTTGCAGCAAACACAGACAGCTCAAAATTTCACAGATTGTGTTGAAGACCAAGACCCACAAATGTGATGTGAAATGGTTTTTCTCCCATGTTGCTTTTAAGAGAAAACAGCAAATGCTCATTTTAGGCCAAAATGCTTTGAAAGCAATGTAAACAACAATAATGCATACTTTGTGATATCTCCTCTTGCAGCAAACACAGACAGCTCAATATTTCACAGATTGTGTAGAAGGCCAAGACCCACAAATGTGATGTGAAATGGTTTTTCTCCCATGTTGCGTTTTAGAGAAAAGAACAAATGCTTGATTTAGACCAAAATGTATTGAAACCAATGGAAACAAAAGCGTATAGTTTGTGATATCTCCTCTTGTAGCAAACACAGACAGCTCAAAATTTCTCGGATTGTGTTGAAGACCAAGACCCACAAATGTGATGTCAAATGGTTTTTCTCCGATGTTGCGTTTAAGAGAAAACAGCAAATGCTTTTTTAAGGCCAAAATGCTTTGAAACCAATGTAAACAACAAAAGATGCATACTTTGTGATAACTCCTCTTGTAGCAAACACAGACAGCTCAAAATTTCACAGATTGTGTTGAAGACCAAGACCCACAAATGTGATGTGAAATGGTTTTTTCTCCCATGTTGCATTTAAGAGAAAACAGCAAATGCTCGTTTTAGGCCAAAATGCTTTGAAAGCAATGGAAACAACAGTAATGCATACTTTTGTGATAACTCCTCTTGCAGCAAACACAGACAGCTCAAAATTTCACAGATTGTGTTGAAGACCAAGACCCACAAATGTGATGTGAAATGGTTTTTCTCCCATGTTGCGTTTTAGAGAAAAGAACAAATGCTTGATTTAGACCAAAATGTATTGAAACCAATGGAAACAAAAGCGTATAGTTTGTGATATCTCCTCTTGTAGCAAACACAGACAGCTCAAAATTTCTCGGATTGTGTTGAAGACCAAGACCCACAAATGTGATGTCAAATGGTTTTTCTCCGATGTTGCGTTTAAGAGAAAACAGCAAATGCTTTTTTAAGGCCAAAATGCATTGAAACCAATGGAAACAACAAAAGCGCATACTTTGTGATATCTCCTCTTGTAACAAACACAGACAGCTCAAATTTCACAGATTGTGTTGAAGACCAAGACCCACAAATGTGATGTCAAATTGTTTTTCTCCCATGTTGCGTTTAAGAGAAAACAGCAAATGCTTTTTTAAGGCCAAAATGCATTGAAACCAATGGAAACAACAAAAGCGCATACTTTGTGATATCTCCTCTTGTAGCAAACACAGACAGCTCAAAATTTCACAGATTGTGTTGAAGATCAAGACCCACAAATGTGATGTGAAATGGTTTTTCACCCATGTTGCGTTTTAAGAAAAAACAATAAATGCTCATTTAAGTCCAAAATGCATTGAAACCAATGGAAACAACAAAAGCGCATACTTTGTGATATCTCCTCTTGTAGCAAATACAGACAGCTCAAAATTTCACAGATTGTGTTGAAGACCAAGACCCACAAATGTGATGTGAAATGGTTTTTCTCCCATGTTGCATTTAAGAGAAAACAGCAAATGCTCGTTTTAGGCCAAAATGCTTTGAAACCAATGTAAACAACAATAATGCATACTTTGTGATAACTCCTCTTGCAGCAAACACAGACAGCTCAAAATTTCACAGACTGTCTTGAAGACAAAGACCCACAAATGTGATGTGAAATGGTTTTTTCTCCCATGTTGCGTTTAAGAGAAAAGAGCAAATGCTCATTTAGACCAAAATGCATTGAAACCAATGGAAACAAAAGCGTATAGTTTGTGATATCTCCTCTTGTAGCAAACATAGACAGCTCAAAATTTCACAGATTGTGTGGAAGACCAAGACCCACAAATGTGATGTGAAATGGTTTTTCTCACAAGTTGTGTTTAACAGAAAACAGCAAATGCTCATTTTAGGTCAAAATACATTGAAACCAATGGAAACTACAAAAAGCGCAATATTTGTGATATCTCCTCTTGTAGCAAACACAGACTGCACAAAATTTCACAGATTGTGTTGAAGACCAAGACCCACAAAAGTGATGTGAAATTGTTTTTCTCCCATGTTGCGTTTAAGAGAAAAGAGCAAATGCTCGTTTTAGACCAAAATGCATTGAAACCAATGGAAACAAAAGCGTATACTTTGTGAAATCTCCTCTTGTAGCAAACACAGACAGCTCAAAATTGCACAGATTGTGTTGAAGACCTAGTCCCACAAATGTGATGTGAAATGTTTTTTCTCCCATGTTGCGTTTAAGAGAAAACAACAAATGCTCATTTAAGTCCAAAATGCAATGAAACCAATGGAATCAACAAAAGCGCATACTTTGTGATATCTCCTCTTGTAGCAAACACAGACAGCTCAAAATTTCACAGATTGTGTTGAAGACCAAGACCCACAAATGTGATGTCAAATTGTTTTTCTCCCATGTTGCGTTTAAGAGAAAACAGGAAATGCTTTTTTAAGGCCAAAATGCATTGAAACCAATGAAAACAACAAAAGCGCATACTTTGTGATATCTCCTCTTGTAGCAAACACAGACAGCTCAAAATTTCACAGATTGTGTTGAAGACCAAGACCCACAAATGTGATGTGAAATGGTTTTTCACCCATGTTGCGTTTTAAGAAAAAACAACAAATGCTCATTTAAGTCCAAAATGCATTGAAACCAATGGAAACAACAAAAGCGCATACTTTGTGATATCTCCTCTTGTAGCAAACACAGACAGCTCAAAATTTCACAGATTGTGTTGAAGACCAAGACCCACAAATGTGATGTGAAATGGTTTTTCACCCATGTTGCGTTTTAAGAAAAAACAACAAATGCTCATTTAAGTCCAAAATGCATTGAAACCAATGGAAACAACAAAAGCGCATACTTTGTGATATCTCCTCTTGTAGCAAACACAGACAGCTCAAAATTTCACAGATTGTGTTGAAGACCAAGACCCACAAATGTGATGTGAAATGGTTTTTCTCCCATGTTGCATTTAAGAGAAAACAGCAAATGATCGTTTTAGGCGAAAATAATTTGAAAGCAATGTAAACAACAATA